>NW_026465387.1:0-14521 GCF_026875155.1 Cherax quadricarinatus
AGCTGTTCTGGAATTGCTGGGATGTGCATTCCGGAGGCTGTTAGACTACCACAATGACAAGGTTTGGTTCTCGACCTCTTACTGCTAAAACTTCCACTACATCATTTGAGGCATTAAGCAGTTCGTATCTGTTGCAAACAAGTGACTGCAATGTACAGGCAACACCCCCCCCTTTTGCTGTTCACTCTGTCACATCTGTATAGGTTGTAACCTGGGATTCCTATTTCGGTTTGTCCAAGTGATCCTTTATGTGGGTCTCAGTGAAAGCGGCCGAACATTGCCTTTCTCTGCAAGCAGTCCACAGATGAAAGGTATTTTGTTGTTTGTTGTTGGCTATAGACCCGTATATTTGCAAAGAGATGTATCGGACTGGTGGTATTGTTGCGTACTGGGGGGGATTTTTTTTTCCGCAACATAGGCAACAGTTAGGCAACTTTATTCCGAAAACGTTCGCTACACAGTAGGCTTCTTCAGTCGAAAACAGAAAGTACGGCAGGAACTGTAGAGATGTGAGTAGGACGAATGTAATCTGTCCATCACCCTTTGGAAGTCGTTAGAATTTGAGGTTAGTCAGTCCCTCAGCCTGGAGAAGTTCAGTTCATAGTCAGGAACTATCTGAAAGATCAAACGGCAGTGCAGAGAACTTAAACACTGTTCGGAAGGAGAGGTGCAGAGTGGTAGTGTAGTGAGGATGCTGCACTGAGAGGTCACGTCCTCTCAGATCCAACATTCTCACTTGAAAAAGTTGTCCAAGGTATTTTCTGGACCAAGATGCCATTGTGTTTGCAGTGTATACCTACCAACTATCGGTTTGTATACATTTTGATGTTCATCTTGTCAGAACACTGCAACACATGGGCATCTTGTACAGAAAACACCTTGGACAGCTTTTTCAAGTAGAGAATTGTTGGATCTGAGAGGGGGATCGTGACTCTCAGTGGCTGCATTCTCACTTACTATACCCCTCTGCACCTCTCCCTTTCGGACAATATTATAAGTCCCGCCACTGTCGCTTGATACTGAGGGATTGAACCTGGAAAACTATATGACACGGGAATGTGACACAGCAGCAGGTATTCATGGGGATGTGAGCCTCAAATGCGGGACTCATCTATGAACTCCGAAATACAGGGACAAGCCTTGCCTGCTGTGGGGATGTGATTCTTGTGCCTTGCCTGCGTGTGTGTGTGTTGTGCCTTGCCTGCGTCGTGTGTGTGTGTGTTGATGCCTGCCTGCGTGTGTGTGTGTGTGTTGTGCCTTGCCTGCGTGGGGGTGTGAGTACCTTGCCTGCGTGGGAGTGTCTTGTGCCTTCTGCGTGTGTGTGTCTTGTGCCTTGCCTGCGAGTCTTGTGCCTTGCCTGCATGTGTGTGTGACTGTTGTGTGTTGCCTTGGCCTGCGTGTGTGTGTGTGTGTGTGTTGTGCCTTGCCTGCGTGGGAAGTGTATTGTGCCTTCCTGGCGTGTGTTGTGTGTGTCTTGTGCTTGCCTGCGTGGACGCAGACAGTCTTGTGCCTTGCCTGCATGTGTGTGTGTTTTGTGCCTTGCTGCGTGCGTGTGTGTGTTGGGTGTTGTGCCTTGCTGCGTGGGTTGTGTGTTGTGCCTTGGCTCTGCGTTGGGTGTGTGTGTTGTGCCTTGCCTGCGTTGGATGTGACTTTTGTGCCTTGCTGCGGTGTGTGGGTGTGGTGCCTTCCATGCGTGTGTGTACTCACCTATTTGTACTCACCTATTTTGTGGTTTGCAGGGGTCGAGTCACAGCTCCTGGCCCCGCCTATTCGCTGATTGCTACTAGGACCTCGCTCTCCCTGCCCCATGAGCTTATTATACCTCGCCTTAAACTAGTATGGTTTCCTTGCCTCCACCACTTCACTTCTAGGCTATTCCTATGGCCTGAACTACTCTATGGACTGAAGAAATTACTTCCTAACATCCCTTTGATTCATCTGAGTTTCAAATTCCTATTGTGACCTTTGTGTCTGTGTCCCATTCCTACTGGAACATCCGTCTTTGTCCACCTGTCTATTCCGTGACAGTTATTTTATTATGTCGATTATCATGTCTCCCCTGACCCTCTGGCCTCCAGTGTCGTCAGGGCGATTTCTCCAACCCTTTCTTCATTGGGACAATCCCCGTAGCTTCTGGGACTAGTCTTGTTGCAAACTTTGCACTTTCTATAATTTCTTGACGTGCTTGACTAGGTGTGGATTCCAAACTGGATGCTGCATTACTCCAGTATGGGCCTGACGTTGATGGTGTACAGAGTCTTAACGAATCCTTACTGAGGTATCGGAACGCTTCCGTTACTTGGTTTGCCAGGCGCCCGTATGCTGCCAGCAGTATCTGTTAGTGTGTGCCTCAGGAGATTGTCGGTGTTTTATACTCACCCCCAGATCTTTTTCTTGAGTGAGGTTTGCAGTCGTTGGCATCTAAACTATATTGTGTCTGCGGTCTTTCTTTGCCCTTCCCCAATCTTCATGACTTTGCATTTGGCAGGGTTAAATTTAGGAGCCAGTTGCTGGACCAGGCTTGTAGGCCTGTCCAGATCTCTTTGTAGTCCGCCTGATCCTCGTCCGATTCCGATTCTTCTCATTACTTCACATCGTCTGCAAACAAGGACACTTCTGAGTCTGTCCCTTCCGTTATGTGTCAACGTATTACCAAGAACAGCACAGGTCCTAGGACTGACCCTGTGGTGGGAACCCCGGGGGCTTGTCAAAGGGCGCCCACTTGACACCTCGTCGCGTACCATGACTCGTTGTTTCTCCCTGGTCAGATATTCTCTGATCCATTGCAGAGCTTTCCATGTTATGTGTGGCCTGGTCCTCTAGCTTTTGCCAGTAGCCTCTTGTGAGGAACCCTGTGTCGAAAGCCTTCTTGCAGTCCTAAAATACGCAGTCGATCCACCCCTCTCTCTCTGTCTTATCTGTCACCTTGTTCATGAAAACTCTAGTAGGTTTGTGACACAGGATTTTCTTCCCTGAATCCGTGCTGAGTTGTCAATTATACACTTGTTTCTTTCAGGTGCCCCCACACTCTCCTCCTGATGATCTTCTCCATGGACTTGAATACTATAACGTTAGAGTTTACAGGTCTGTGGTGTAGTGCCTCATGTCTGTCTCCCTTTTTAAAAAATTGGGATACATTTGACATTTTGTCCATAACCTCAGGGAGTTGCCCAGTTTCAAATGATTAAATAATCGTGTTGAAGATCTTTGTTATTGGCTCACACAAATATCTCTGACCTCCCTCTTTTAATGGACCATGGGAGATGTTTGTCTGGTCCCACCGCCTTTGAGGTGTCAAGTTTCGCATAGCAGCTTCTTCACTACCTCCTTGGTTATATGTTACCTCATCCAGCACTTGCTGGTGTGCCCCCTGTTTCTGATTCTTGGAGTCCTACCTGGTTTCACTGTAAATACCTCTTTAAATCTTGTGTGAGCTCCTGAACAACCTCTCGGTCGTTTCTTGTGAATCCCCATTCACCCTTCCCTCAAGTCGATTTATGGTCCTGCACTGTTGTTTTCCTCCTGATGGGCTGTACAACAGCTTCGGTGTCAGTCTTTACTTTGATGCTATGTCATTTTTCATATTGTCTCTGAGCCTCCCTTTTATCTGTGCATATCGTTTCTGGCTCTCGGACTGATTCTTTATTTTCCTGAGTTCTCTGTATCTGTACCTTTTCCCTACTTTATTACACTAGTTTTTGCCTACCTTACACTTTGGGTGAACCAAGGACTCGTTCTGTTCTTCCCAATATTTCTGTTTCCCTTGGGAAAAACAAACCTCTCCTTGCCTCTGCATTGTGTGTGCTACATAGTCCATCATTTCTTGTACTGGTTTTCTGTCAGTTCCCTCTCCCACCTGAATGTCTTGAAGGAAGTTCCCATGCTGAGTAGTTCCCCTTTTTCTGTAGTTTGGTTTTTCCCAGCCTATTCCTGCTACTCTCTCCACTTGGTGCTACTATGTAGTCGAAGCACAGAACCACATGATTCACTAGCTCCCAGGGTGCCTTTCATACATGATACCCTCGATGTCCGAACTCACTCATGGTGTATACAAGGTCCAACCTTGCTGGTTTCACCCTCCTCTCTCTTGGTGTGTCTCTAACATGTTGATGTGAGGTTCTCCAGTACCAATCCTCATTTTGGCTCTCCATGTTTGGGGCCCCCCCTGGGGTCCAGGTTTTCCCAGTAAAAATTCCTTGTGATGAAATCCCCATAATATAACTTTGCTCCCCCCATGTGTCTCTCCTCGCCACCCCGGCTAGGTGTTGATCATTGCTCTGTTTCTCTCTCGTATTTTTCTCTTGGCCTCCTGCAGTTCTGTGGGGGTTGTACATTACTGCAATTATACCCTTTTGTCCCTCAGGACTGGATTGTTCCTACTAAAGTAGTCCTTTCGCATTGCAATCCATTCCTTCCATTTTCTCAAAAACCCACTGGTTTTTGATGCGCAGTGACAACTCTCCTCCCCCTCTCCTCCCTCTGTCTTTCCTGAAGATTTATATCCGGGATGGGAAGATTGAATCTGTTATTATTCTGGTGAGTTTTGTTTCTGTTGAGTGCTATTATGTCTGGGGATGTCTCATTTGATTCTTTCGTGCCACACTCCTCATACTTGTTTGTTATCCTTCTTGCATTTGTATACCTCACCTTCCAACTTCTTTCTTAAGGACTGTGGTCTGGGATAGTATATTGGGGTTGGGGAAGGGGTGAGACCTGGATAAGGAATTTGGTTTGTTGCTGTGGGTGGTGAAGTTTGTAATGTGTGGGTTGGGGGCATTGGTTGTGGCATGGGTGTTTTGATTTAGAGTGTGTGGTATGCACTGGGGTTGGACCTGGTTGGGAGGCTTCTATAGTAAGGTTGTGAGGAGGCTGTATTGATCTTATTTGGGTCTGGGATCTCCTGTCTGGCTTCTCCATCCCCTCCTCTTTCCTCCCTTTCGCCTTTGTACCAATCTCTCTCAGTTTCTTCCTTTCTTCTTGTGTTCTGTCCGCGGTCGAGATTACACCCTCCTGTATGCCGTCATGTCCCTTAATCGTTGCTTTCTCCTGCGTATTATGGTCCGAGTGCTTCTGCCATTGAAGGTCACTCTCACTGGCCGGGGTTCTTTTTTTTACAAAACCCCCTATTCTCCGAAAATTTTCCAGCTGGTTCATATCGTCTTTCTATTGCTTTCTATGATGCTTTTCAATTGCTTTTGTTTTTCCCTTGTTTTCTTGCTTCATATGTTTCCCCTTCGACTTCCTGGGAGCCCATACACAAAGACTGTGTTGTTTTGGTTCCCTTGCCTGCGTGGGGGCTGTGTGATGTATCTTGCCTGCGTGGGAGTGTCTTGTGCACTTTGCCTGCGTGGGTGTGTCTTGTGCCTTGCCCAACGTGGTGTGTGTTGTGCCTTTCCATGCGTGGAGTGTGTTGTGCCTTGCTCTGCGTGGGGCGAGTCTTTGAGTGTATGTGTCTACCTCACCCTATTTATGGTTGTATGGGTCGATTCACGGCTCCTGGCCCAGCCTATCTCTGATTTACTACAGCCTTGTCGTACTTTTAATGCTGTGTTTGAACTCCCACCTCTACTGGTCGCACGCAATTCCAACGTACGGAGCACTCCTCCGGATGGTAGGCACTGTATGTGTAATCACGTAATGTTGGTTGAGAATGAGTCGATCTCTTATCTCCTGCCACTGGCTCTTCGCTGGTCGTATAGGTTCATTCTCCTGGGTTCGAGAGAGATTGATCTTACTTTTTTCTAAAGCTTTTGTAAGGATTCTGCCTTTTCCACTTCCTTCCAGGTCGTTCCACTTTGACTGCTCTAAGAGTGAATACAAACATAATAATATTATATCTGGTGAATTGTGCATTTTCAATTCCAGCTGTGTCTCTAGCATTCCCATTTCCGTCTCTCAACATTCTGTCCCTCTCCAACCCTTATCCCACTTCTAATCCGTAATTTGTTCGTTCTCATCACTCTTTAGTTAACTTTCATCTAGATTTATGTTTTATACAGCGTGGTAGTGTGTGTGTGCGTATGTGTGTGTGCGTGTACTCCCACCTAGTTGTACTCACCGAGTTGAGGTTGCGGGCCAGGTGAGTCCAGAGCTCCTGGTCCCGCCTTTCATCTGATCGCTACTAGTCACTCTCCCTGAGTCGTGAGTTTTATATTACCTCTGACTAAAAGCTATGTATTGGGTCCTGCCTCCACGACATCGCTTCCAAACTATTCACTTACTGATACTCTGTGGCTGAAGAAATATTCCCTAACATCCTGTTGATTCATCTGGGTTTCAGCTTCACCAACTGTGTCCCCTTGTTACTGTGTCCAGTCTATGGAACTCACTGTCTTTGCTCCACCTTGTTCAACTTCCTCTCAGTATTGTGTATGCGTTATCATGTCACCCCTTTCTCTCCTGTCTACAGTGTTCGTCAGGTTGATTTCCCTTAACCTCTCCTCGTAGGACATACCTGCTTAGCTCTGGGACTAGTCTTGTTGCAAACCTTGCACTGTCTATAGTTTCTTCATGTGCTGGCTAGGTGTGGGTTCCAAACTGGAGTGGGTGTTGTGTGTGTGTGTGTGCTGTGCCTGTAAGTGTGTGTGTGTGTGTGTGTGTGTTTGGTGTGTGTGTGTGTGTGTGTGTCACTCACCTATTTGTGGTTTGCAGTGGGTCGAGTCCTAGCTTCCTAGGCCCCGGCCTCTTCCACCGGTTGCTACTAGACCTTTCTCATCCCCGCTCCTGTGCTTTATAAAACCTCGTCTTAAAAACTGTGTATGGTTTCCTGCCTCCACTTCGTCATTTTCTAGGCTATTCACTGCCTTAAACTCTTAGTCTGAAGAAATACTTCCTACTATACTCTCTGACTCATTTGTGTCTTAACTTCCAATTGTAGGCCTCTTGTTTCTGTGTCCCCTCCCTGGGAACATCCTGTCCTTGTCCAACCTTGTTATTCACTCAGTTTTTTTTATATGTCGTTATCATGTATCCCCTGACACCTCCTGTCCTCCCTGTGTCGTCAGGCCGATTTCCCTTAATCTTTCTTCATAGGACATTCCCCTTAGCTTCTGGCAACTAACCTTGTTGGCAAACCTTTGTACTCGTCACTGTTTCTTGAAGTGCTTTATCAAGTGCGGGTGTCAAACAGGTGCTGCATACTTCCAGTATGGGCCTGACATACACGGTGTACCAGTTGTCTTGAAAGATTCCTTATAAGGTGTTGGAATGGATGTTCTCAGGTTTGCCAGGCGCCCATAGGCTGCGCAGTTATATGATTGATGTGGTGCTTCGGAGACATGGCTCGGTGTTATACTCATCCCCAAGATCTTAGCTCCTTTGACGTGAGTTTGCAGTCTTTGGCCTCCTACCTTACTCTGTCTGTGGTCTCTGTGCCCTTCCCCTATCTTCATGACTTTGCATTGGCAGGATATATTCGAGGAAGCCATTTGCTGGCCAGATGTCCCGTCTGTTCAGGTATCTTTGAAGTCCGCCTGGTCCTCAATCAGATTTAATTCTCCTCATTAACTTCACATCATCTGCCAAACTGGACACTTCTGAGTCTAACCCTTCCGTTCATGTCGTTCACTTATACCAAAATAGCACTGGTCCTAGGACCGACTCCTGTGGGACCCCTGCTCGTCACAGGTGCCACTGTGATACATCATTACGTACCATGACGCGTTTGTTGATCCCTGTAAGGTATTCTCTGATCATTGCATTGCCCTTCTTGTTATATGCGCCTGTGTGCTCTAGCTTCTGCATCTAATCTCTTGTGAGGAAACTGTGTCAAAAGCCTTTCTTGCAGTCCTAGAAGATTTGACAATCAACCCACCCCTCTCTATTGTCTTACTTCTGTTATTTTATCATAAAACTCCAGAGAAGGTTTGTGTGACACAGGGATTTGCCTTCCGTGAATCCGTGATGGCTTTGGGCATTTATACTCCTGTTCCGATTCCAAGGGCTCACCACTCTCCTCTGATAATCTTCTCTTAATTTTGAATACTATACACGTCAATGAACAGGTCTATTAGTTTAGTTGCCTCTTTTCTGTGCTCCTTTTTTGAAAATGGGAACTACATTTGCCGTCCTGCCATACCTCAGGTAGCTGCCAGTTTCCAGGGATGTTGTTGGAAAGATTGTGGGTAAGTGGTACGCACAACATATGCTGTCTCCCTCTCTAAGGACCCATGGAGAGTGTTGTCGGTCCACTTGACTTTGAGGTATCGATATGTCCCTTAGCAGTTATCTTCACCTCTCCTCATCTGTATGTATGTCGTCCAACATTGTTGGTGTATCCTGGTTGGTTGTCCCCATCTGGTTCTGTCCCCCCAGAGTCCTTCCTGTTCTCTACTGTAAATACTTTAAATCTCGTGTTGAGCTCCACATACCTCTTGATCGTTTCTTGTGAGTTCTCACCTTCTTTCCTCAGCCTTATCACTGGTCCTTGACTGTTGTTTCCTCTAATGTGGCTTATACAGAGCAGTTTCGGGTCAGATTTGACTTTTCGAATGCTGATGTCGTTTTTTATACTGTCGCTAGGGCCTCCCTCATATCTGCGATACTCGTTTCTGGCTCTTCTTACTAATCTCCTTGTTTTCCTGGGTCCTATGCCTCCTGTACCTTTTCCATTCTCTGTTGCACTTAGATTTTTGCCTCCATACACCTTGGGTAAACCAAGGACTCGTTTTGGTTCTTCCGATAATTTCTGTTTCCCTTAGGGAAACAAACTTTCCTCTGCCTCCTTGCTCTTGTTGCCACATATTCATCATCTAGATTTACTTGATTTTCCTACATTTCTCTCGTCCCTGATCCTCCTGCAGGAAGTTTTTCTCATTACTGTGTAGTCCCCCCTTTTATAGTTTGAGCCTGTCCCCTGTCAGTTCCTGTTAACCTTCTTCCACTTGTATCTTAGTACTATATGTAGTCAAAGAACTCAGAACCACATGATCGCTAGCTCCAAGGGCCTCTCGTATGTGATGGTCCTCGATGTCTGATCTGCTTCGGTGTTGACACTAGTTCCGTCTTGCTGGCTCATCATCCCTCTCTCCTGGTTGTGTCCCTGACATTGTTGATGCATGAGGTTTTCAAAGTCCACATCCACATTCTTGGCTCTCCATGTTTCGGGACCCACATGTGGCTTCTAGGTTTTTCCCAGCGAAAAATTTTTTCTCCCTGTGGTTGAATCGCCCCATTACCAGTAACTTTGCTCTGCTCGAGTGAGCTCTTCTTGCCACTCAAGCAGTGTGTCCACCATCCCATGTTGTTTTCTTCGTTACTCCTCTATTGGCCTCCTGCAGTTCTGTGGTGGGGTTATACATCATCCAATGATACTTTTTTGTTATCCGGACTGAATTGTACTAAATTTAGTTCCTCTTTCTCCAATCATGGTCCATGCCTTCCATTTCCTCAAATCCCCATTGGGTGTTTTATGAGCAGTGCAGCCCCTCCTCCCTCATCTCTACTCCTTCTATCTTTCTCAGGATCTGATATCTGTTGGGAAGATTGTGTCATGTTATTGTATTTCTAGCGAGTTTTGTTTTTCTGTGACTGCTATGATGTCTGGAGGGATTTTTCACTGCAATTCTTCATTCCACTCCTCATGTTTATTCCGTTGTATTACATCCGCGTTTGTGCTACCAAAACCTTTAGTTTCTTTTCTATCATTTGGTCATGCAATATATGGGGTTTGGGGGAGCGGAGAGCCTTGGTGGGGGGACTATATGGGGCTTGTGGTGAGGGTGGGGTATGTGTTGTTGGGGGTGGGTCAGAATGCCACTAAGGACGACCAGACTTGTTGGGGTGAAGGTTTGTGAAATGGGGGTTTGGTGGCAGGGGAAACTCAGTGGTGGGTTGTAGTATAGGTGCTCTGTTGCCGTTGGGGAATGTGTGCGGGTGGGGACTCTTTGGTGGGAGATTCTGTGGGGTGTGTTTGCCTTCCTCCTGTGTCTGGGGGTCCTTGCTCATTTTTCAATTGCTTCTCGTTCCTCCTTGCGTTCTCTGTACCTCAATCTTTAAGTGTCAGTCCTTTCGTCTTGTGTTTCCTGTCGCGGTCGAGGTATACTCTCTGTACCCCCTCTTTGTCCCTCAGTCTGCTATTATCTGCAGAATCCTGATCGAACTGATTCTTCCTTGAAAGTTTCTCTGACAGGCCGTATCCTTCCTCCACTCGGCAAACCACCAATTCTCTGAAAACTTGTCACCTGGGTCTCATATTGCCCTTCCCCTATTGTTTTCTTGATGCCTTCAATCATTGTTTTTCTCCTTCCTGTTTTATTTCTTCAAAAGTTGGCCCCTTGGCCTTCTTGGAGCCCGATACAAAAGTCTGACTCGCCCTTTCCTCCTCCCCACTGTGTCTCCATCTGCTTCCTCTGAGGCATTTATTTCCTTCCATTGAACATGTTTTGCCTTCAGTACCTGTCATAATCTGAAACTTCTATTCTCAGTGGACTGTCTTTCCTGGCCAGCTGTCCCTTGCTACTGCAGTTGGCTGTTGAATCTCTTGCATATAACAAACCTTCATTGTCTTCGGGTCCTGTCGCTGGATCCTAGTTTAATGTGCTACTTCCGTTCTTTCCCTGCCCCACGTGGGTCTGATAGGGGCCTTTGTTGTACGGCATCATGTTCTCCGTTGTTGCTTACCCTATCCCTTGTCTGCGCCTGACTTTGAATTTCCATCATGTCTTCTAGACCTGTCGCGTGAATCTCAAGTGTGACTCATCGCTATTTTCCCTGGGCCCCACGTGGTCTGATAGGGCCTTCGTTGTACGGCATGTCTCGTTTGTTGCTTACCATCCCCTTGTTGCGCCCTGACTTTGAATTTCCGGATTTCACATCTGAATTGTCATTTATCTCTTTAATCTGTTTCAGGCTTGCAGTTTTCTCTTCTAAGCACTGTATACTAGCTTCTGCGTGCTTAAGACCTGTACATCCCACTTCCTGCAATCTTCAGCTATCCGCTCTCCCATTTTTTACCAAGCTCTACTATCTTCCTTCCCCCACGCTTCCTCCGTTTTTGGAGCTCTAACTCCAGCTTTCCCTCCCTGGTCTCGTTCTACCAGATCGCTATGTTTTCCGTCTCCAAAGGCACCCCTATTTTTATTTATTTTTTTTTTTTTTTTTATTACGCATGACAGAGGCTAGCGGAGGGAGAGGGGGTGTGGGGGGGGGGAGAGCGAAAGGAGTAGAGAGAGCCGCGCAGAGATAAAGGGTTTAGGACTAGAAAGAGGAGAGAGAGGAGAGAGAACGGGTAGAAAGAGGGGAGAGAGAGGGAGGAAGAGTATGGGGGTGAGGGATAAGACCAAGGGGGAGAGAGAGAGAACATTTTTGAGGGGGGAGAGTAAAGGGTAGAGAGAGGTAGGAAAGAGAGGAGAGGGAGAGGAAAGAGAGAGAGAGGGAGAAAGGAGGGCGAGGGAAAAGGCTATGAGAGAGAGAAATGGAGGAGATGGCGAGAGGAGCCTATAGAGAGAGAGGAGGGTGTGAGATTGGGTTATGGGAGTGAGCAGGGAGAGGGAGAGAGAGAGGGAGCGAGAGAGGAAGAGAGAGAGGGGAGAGAGAGACGGAGAGAGAGAGGGAGAGAGAGGAGGGGAGAGAGATGAGGAGAGAGATAGAGAGAGGGAGAGAGAGAGGAAGAGAGAGAGGGTAGATGAGAGGAGAGAGAGAGAGGGGAGAGAGAGAGGGAGAGGAGAGGGTGAGGACGAGGGAGAGGGGGGGCGGAGAGGGGGAGAGGAGAGAGGGAGGGGAGAGAGAGAGGGAAGAGAGAGGGAGAGGAGCGAAAGGGGAGGAGAGAGGGACAGAGGAGAGGGAGAGAGGGGATGGTGTGGGTAGAAGAGAGGGAGAGTGAGGTGAGGGATGAGGAGAGAGGGAGAGAAGGAGGGAGAGAGGAGAGAAGGGAGGGGAGGGGAGAAAGAGAGGGAGAGAGAGAGGGAGAGAGAGAGAGAGAGAGAGAGGGGAGGAAGGAGGGAAGAGAAGAGAAGGAGAGAGAGAGGGAGAGAGAAGGAGAGGAGAGAGAGCGAGAGGGCAGAGTGGAGAGAGGAGAGTGTGGAGTGGGAGAGAGAGATGGAGATGTGAGAAGGAGGGCGGAAGAGAGGGAGAGAGAGCAGGGAGAGGGAGAGTGAGAGGGAGAGAGGAGAGGAGAGAGTGGGAGAGAGTGAAGGGAGAGAAGGAGGAGAGGGAGAGGGAGAGAGAGGAGGGAGCGAGAGAGGGAGAGTGAGAATGGGAGAGTGGGGGGGGAGAGAGAGAGGGAGAGAGAGAGGGGAGAGGGAGAGAGAGAGGGGAGAGAGAGAGGGAGAGTGAGAGAGGGAGAGAGGAGGAGGGAGAGAGAGAGAGAGGGAAGAGAGCGGAGGGAGAGAGAGAGAGGGAGAGAGAGAAGAGGGAGAGAGAGAGGGGAGAGAGAGAGAGGGGACAGGGGGGGAGAGAGAGAGGAGGGAGGAGAGAGAGAGGGACGAGAGAGAGAGAGGGGAGAGAGAGAAGAGAGGGGCAGGGAGAGAGAGGGAGGGAGAGGGAGAGAGAGAGAGAGGGGAGGAGAAGGTGAGAGCGAGGAGAGGGAGAGAGAGAGGAGGAGAGAGAAGGAGAGAGAGGAAGAGTAGAGAGGGAGAGGAGAGGAGTGAGAGAGAGAGCGGAGAGAGGGTAGAGTGAGGAGAGAGAGAGAGATGAGAGGAGAGAGAGGAGAGAGGAGAGAAGGAGAGAGAGAGGGAGATGATGAGAGGAGGAGAGAGATGGAGAAGAGAGAGAGGAGAAGAGATGAGAGAGAGAGAGGGAGCCAAGAGACGAGAGAAGGGGAGAAGAGAGGGAGAGAGGCGAGAGAGAGGGAGAGAGGGAGAAGAGAGAGGGAGAGAGGGGGAGAGAGGGGGAGAGAGGAGGGAGAGGAGAGGGAACGGAGAGAGAGGAAGAGAGAGGGAGGAGAGGGAGAGAGGGGAGGAGAGAGGGAGAGAGGAGTAGAGGGAGCAGAGAAGGGAGAGAGGGGATAGAGAGAGGAGAGGGGGAAAGAGAGAGAGAGAGGAGAGACGAGAGAGACGGTGAGACTGAGTCGAGAGAGAGAAAGAGAAAGGGGAGGATGAGAGAGGAGAGAGAGAAAGAGAGAGGGAGAGAGGGTGAGAGAGGAAAGAGGGAGAGAGATGAAGGGAGAGAGAGGGGAGTGAGAGGGTGAGAGAGAGGTGAGAGAGAGGGAGAGAGGGTGAGTAGCAGAGACGAAGGGGAGAGAAGAGTAGGGAGAGAGGGAAGAGAGAGGAGAGAGAGAGAGAGGGAGGAGAGAGGAGATGATGAGAGAGAAGAGAGGAGAGAGATAGAGAGCGAGAGAGGAGAGAGAGAGGAGAGCAGATACAGAGGACGCGAAGAATGACATAGGGGAGGAACGTGAGGGAGAAGAGAGAGGGTGAGGGGAGAGAGAGAGCAGAGGGAGAGGGAGAGGAGACGATAGAGCAGAGGAGAGAGGGAGGGGGGAGAGCAGACGGAGAGAGAGAGAGAGAGAGAGGGGAGATTGAAGAGAGGGATGAGAGAGAAGTGAGAGGAGAGGAGAGTGAGAGAGAGAGAGAGAGATGGAGAGAGGTGAGTGAGTGAGTGAGCGAAAGTAGGGGGAGAGGGAAGGTTATTGAGCGTGGGAGGAAAAGGGTTAGGGAGTGAGGGTCTGTGGGGGGTCCGTGGGTTGAGGCGGTCAGATTCCAAGGATTCAGGCTGTGTGCACATCAACCAGTTGTGTGTTTCAGGGGTCGAGACCCAGCTCCCGGCCCCCCCAGTGTGTATGTGTGTGCACGCGTTCGTGGTGTGTGAGCACGTTCATTCTGTTTATATGTCCCAGAAATACATCTCCGTACTGTGTACCCGTAATATCTAATGAAGATACCATAACACTGAGAGTAGTCTAATAATTATAATACTAGCGTGTGTTAACAGTCTCTCTTTCACCAAGTTTATGACACTACCTTTTTACTTACATGTGTACCCAATACTTGCTTATCAGATTGTTCTGTCTTTGTGTCCTAAAACATTATCTCCGAAACTGTTGTCCAGGGCTGTTGTCCCATTAGTCCCTTGCTCCTACAAATTTATCTTCCTACTACTGCTAGTGTTGTGTGTATGATATTCGATCTTTGAGACAGGGTTGAGATTGACCAGTACCAGTGTCCGCCGGGCCGGCTCTACCCTCAGACTTCGCACCACATAACAAGTGATTTGTACGTTACTAGAGGGGACGTCCATCCAGATGCCGGATGTACGATTGCTCGCTGTACGCTGCTCGCTGTACGATGACTGTACACCTCGCCCTTTCCGCCGCTGACTTCTTCGGCTATACTTTTCTCTTGCCCTTGTGAGTCCTCATTTACAACACTTATCACTTGTAATACTGCTACTTTTATATTTACCACTTCACTTTTGGGTAAGTACAATACTCTATTTTGTGATGTACACCCAACCTTGTTTTTTTTTTTTTTGTTTTTTTTTTATTTGGGGGCGGCGCTACTCCCTCAGGCCTACTGCTGCCACCCACCTCTGCTTATATATATATATGTATACATATATATTATCCCCTTTCTGGCTAGCTTGT
>NW_026465388.1:0-13401 GCF_026875155.1 Cherax quadricarinatus
TGGGGGCCCTTTGGGGGTCTTCAGGGTGCCTGGGGGACTTCAGGAAGCCTGAGGTTCTTTCAGGATGCCTGAGGTCTTTCAGGATGCCTGGGGTCCTTCAGGATGCCTGAGGTCTTTCAGGATGCCTGGGTACTTCAGGATGCCTGAGGTCTTTTAGGATGCCTGGGTCCTTCAGGATGCCTGAGGTCTTCAGGATGCCTGGGGTTACTTCAGGATGCCTGGGGTCCTTCAGGATGCCTGAGGTCTTTCAGGATGCCTGGGGTACTTCAGGATGCCTGGGGTCCTTCTGGATGCCTAGGTCTTTCAGGATGCCTGGGGGACTTCAGGATGCCTGGGTCCTTCAGGATGCCTGAGGTCTTTCAGGATGCCTGGGGCACTTCAGGATGCCGGAGGTCTTTCAGGATGCCTGGGGTCTTTCAGGATGACTGGGGTCCTTCAGGATGCCTGTGATCCTTCAGGATGCCTGTGGTCCTTCAGGATGCCTGGGGTCTTTCAGGATGCCTAGGGTTTTTCAGGATGCCTGTGGTCCTTCAGGAAGCCTGGGTCCTTCAGGATGCTTGTGGTCCTTCAGGATGCCTGTGGTCCTTCAGGATGCCTGTGGTCCTTCAGGATGCCTGGGGTTTTTCAGGATGCCTGTGGTCCTTCAGGATGCCTGTGGTCCTTAAGGATGCCTGGGGTCTTTCAGGATGCTTGGGGTCCTTAAGGATGCCTGGGGTAATTCAGGATGCCTGTGGTCCTTCAGGATGCCTGAGGTCTTTGAGGATGCCTGGGGTCTTTGAGGATGCCTGGGATCTATCAGAATGCCTTGGGTCCTTCAGGATACCTGTGGTCATTCAGGATGCCTGTGGTCCTTCAGGATGCCCGGGGTCTTTCAGGATGCCTGGGGTCTTTCAGGATGCCTATGGTCCTTCAGGATGCCTGGGGTTTCTCAGGATGCTTATGGTCCTTCAGGATGCCTGGGTCCTTAAGGATGCCCGGGGTCCTTCAGGATGCCTGTGGTTCTTCAGGATGCCTGGGTCCTTCAGGATTCCTGTGGTCCTTCAGGATGCCGGGGTTCTTCAGGATGGCTGGGTCCTTCAGGATGCCTGTGGTCCTTCAGGATGCCTGGGGGTTTTCAGGATGCATGTGGTCCTTCAGGACGTCAGATGTCTTTCAGGACGTCAGATGTTCTTCAGGAGGTCAGATCACACACTGAGGTTAATGGTTCGATCCCCGGTACGGGTGAAAACATGGTGTTAGTGAACTGGTGTGGGTCACATTCTGGGTGTTAGTGGACTGATGTGGGTCACACCCTGGGTATTAGTGAACTGGTGTGGGTCACATTCTGGGTGTTAGTGGAATGGTGTGGGTCTCATCCTGGGTGTTAGTGGACTGGTGTGGGTCACATCCTGGGTGTTAGTGGAATGGTGGGGGTCTCATCCTGGGTGTTAGTGGACTGGTGTGAGTCACATGGTGGGTGTTAGTGGACTGGTGTGGGTCACATACTGGATGTTAGTGGACTGGTGTGGGTCACATCCTGGGTGTTAGTAGACTGGTGTGGGTCACACCCTGGGTGTTAGTGAACTGGTGTGGTCACATCCTGGGTATCAGTGGACTGGTGTGGGTCACATCCTGGGTGTTAGTGAACTGGTGTGGGTCACATCCTGGATGTTAGTGGACTGGTGTGAGTCACATCCAGGGTGTTAGTGGACTGGTGTGAGTCACATCCTGGGTGTTAGGGGACTGGTGTGGGTCACATCCTGGGTGTTAGTGGATTGGTGTGGGTCACATCCTGGGTGTTAGTGAACTGGTGTGGGTCACACCATGGGTGTTAGTGGGCTGGTGTGGGCCATATCCTGGGTGTAAGTGGACTGGTGTGGGTCACATCCTGGGTGTCAATAGACTGGTGTGGGTCACATCCTGGGTGTCAATAGACTGGTGTGGGTCACATCCTGCGTGTTAGTGGACTGGTGTGGGTCACACCATGGGTGTTAGTGGACTGGTGTGGGCCATTTCCTGGGTGTAAGTGGACTGGTGTGGGTCACAACCTGGGTGTTAGTGGACTGGTGTGGGTCACATCCTGGGTGTTAGTAGACTGGTGTGGGTCACATCCTGCGTGTTAGTGGACTGGTGTGTGTCACATTCTGGTGATAGCGAACTGGTGTGGGTCACATTCTGGGTGTAAGTGCAATTGTGTGGGTCACATACTGGGTGTTAGTGGACTGGTGTGGGTCACATCCTGGGTGTTAGTTGACTGGTGTGGGTCACATCTTGGGTGTTAGTGGACTGGTGTGGGTCACATCCTGGGTGTTAGTGGACTGGTGTGGGTCACATACTGCGTGTAAGTGGACTGGTGTGGATCACATACTGGGTGTTAGTGGACTGGTGTGAGTCACATCCTGGGTTTTAGTGGACTTGTGTGAGTCACGTCCTGGGTGTTAGCGGACTGGTGTGGGTCATATAATGGGTGTTAGTGGACTGGTGTGAGTCACATCCTGGGTGTTAGTCGACTGGTGTGGGTCACATCCTGGGTGTTAGTGGACTGGTGTGGGTCACATCCTGGGTGTTAGTGGACTGGTGTTGGTCACATCCTGGGTGTTAGTGGACTGGTGTGGGTCACATCCTGGGTGTTAGTGAACTGGTGTGGGTCACATCCTAGGTGTTAGTGCACTGGTGTGAGTCACATCCTGGGTGTTAGTGGCCTGGTGTGAGTCACATCCTGGGTGTTAGTGGACTGGTATGGGTCACATCCTGGGCGTTAGTGGACTGGTGTGGGTCACATCATGGATGTTAGTAAACTGGTGTGGGTCATATTCTGGGTGTTAATGGACTGGTGTAGGTCACATTCTGTGTGTTAGTGGACTTGTGTGGGTCGCATCCTGGGTGTTAGTGGACTGGTGTGGGTCACATCCTGGGTGTTATTGGACTTTTCATGGTCACATCTTGGGTGTTAGTGGTCTGGTGATGGTCACATCCTGGGTGTTAGTGGACTGGTGATGGTCACATCCTGGGTGTTAATGGACTGGTGTTGGTCACATCTTGGGTGTTAGTGGACTGGTGATTGTCACATTCTGGGTGTTAGTGGACTGGTGTGGGTCACATCCTGGGTGTTAGTGGACTGGTGTGGGTCACATCCTGGGTGTTAGTGGACTGGTGATGGTCACATTCTGGGTGTTAGTGGACTGGTGTGGGTCATATCCTGAGTGTTAGTGGACTGGTGTGGGTCACATCCTGGGTGTTAGTGGACTGGTGTGGGTTATCCTGGGTGTTAGTGGACTGGTGTGGGTCACATCCTGAGTGCTAGTGGACTGGTGTGGGTCACATCCTGGGTGTTAGTGGACTGGTGTGGGTCACATCCTGGTGTTAGTGGACTGGTGTGGGTCACATCCTGGGTGTTAGTGGACTGGTGTGGGTCACATCCTGGGTGTTAGTGGACTGGTGTGGGTCACATTCTGGGTGTTAGTGGACTGGTGTGGGTCACATCCTGGGTGTTAGTGGACTGGTGATGGTCACATCCTGGGTGTTAGTGGACTAGTGTGGGTCACATCCTGGGTGTTAGTGGACTGGTGAAGGTCACATTCTGGGTGTTAGTGGACTGGTGTGGGTCACATCCTGAGCGTTAGTGGACTGGTGTGGGTCATATCCTGGGTGTTAGTGGACTGGAGTGGGTCACATCCTGGGTGTTAGTGGACTGGTGTGGGTCTCATCCTGAGTGCTAGTGGAATGGGGTGGGTCACATCGTGGGTGTTAGTGGACTGGTGTGGGTCACATTCTGGGTGTTAGTGGACTGGTGTGGGTCACATCCTGGGTGTTAGTGGACTGGTGTGGGTCACATCCTGCCGGTTAGTGGACTGGTGTGGGTGGCATCCTGGGTGTTAGTGGACTGGTGTGGGTCACATCCTGGGTGTTAGTGGACTGGTGTGGGTCACATCCTGCCGGTTAGTGGACTGGTGTGGGTGGCATCCTGCGTGTTAGTGGACTGGTGTGGGTCTCATCCTGGGACAAAACTGACCTAATTTGCGGGAAATGCTCAGCATAACAAGCGACTTTCTATATAGCAGTATGTCACTGATGTCAGCTATGATCTGTATACCTTGTACATGTACTTGTATACCTTGTACATGTACTTGTATACCTTGTACATGCACTTGTATACCTTGTTTCATGTACTTGTTATACCTTGTTACATGTACTTGTATACCTTGTACATGCACTTGTATACCTTGTTCATGTACTTGTATACCTTGTACATGTACTTGTATACCTTGTACATGTACTTGTATACCTTGTACATGTACTTGCATACCTTGTACATGTACTTGTATACCTGTACATGTAAATTGTATACCTGTGCATGTACTTGTATACCTTGTACATGTACTTGTATACCTTGTACATGTACTTGTATACCTTGTACATGTACTTGTATACCTTGTATATGTGCTTGTATACCTTGTATATGTACTTGTATATCTTGTACATGTACTTGTATACCTTGTACATGTACTTGTATACCTTGTACATGTACTTGTATGCCTTGTTCATGTACTTGTATACATTGTACATGTATACCTTGTACATACACTTGTATACATTGTACATGTATACCTTGTAAATGCACTTGTATTCCTTGTACATGCACTTGTATACCTTGTTCATGTGCTTGTATACCTTGTTCATGTACTTGTATACCTTGTACATGTACTTGTATACCTTGTGCATGTGCTTGTATACCTTGTACATGTACTTGTATACCTTGTACATGCACTTGTATACCTTGTTCATGTACTTGTATACCTTGTACATGTACTTGTATACCTTGTACATGCACATGTATACCTTGTTCATGTACTTGTATTCCTTGTACATGTACTTGTATACCTTGTTCATGTACTTGTATACCTTGTACATGTACTTGTATACCTTGTGCATGTGCTTGTATACCTTGTACATGTACTTGTATACCTTGTACATGCACTTGTATACCTTGTTCATGTACTTGTATACCTTGTACATGTACTTGTATACCTTGTACATGCACTTTATACCTTGTTCATGTTTCTTGTATATACCTTGTACATGTACTTGTATACCTTGTGATGAATGGTCTCAATCTTCAACTTGTATACCTTGTACATGCACTTGTATACCTTTTCATGTACTTGTATAACCTTGTACATGTACTTGTATACCTTGTACATGTATTTTGTATACCTTGTACATGTACTTGTATACCTTGTACATGCACTTGTATACCTTGTTCATGTACTTGTATACCTTGTTTATGTACTTGTATACCTTGTACATGTACTTGTATACCTTGTACATGTACTTGTATACCTTGTTCATGTACTTGTATACCTTGTACATGCACTTGTATACCTTGTTCATGTACTTGTATACCTTGTTCATGTACTTGTATACCTTGTACATATACTTGTATACCTTGTACATCTACTTGTATACCTCGTACATGTACTTGTATACCTTGTACATGTACTTGTATACCTTGTACATGTACTTGTATACCTTGTACATGCACTTGTATACCTTGTACATGTACTTGTATACCCTTGTACATGTACTTGTATACCTTGTTTCATGTACTGTATACCTTGTTCATGTACTTGTATACCTTGTTCATGTACTTGTATACCTTGTACATGTACTTGTATACCTTGTACATGTACTTGTATACCTTGTACATGTACTTGTATACCTTGTTCATGTACTTGTATACCCTTTACATGCACTTGTATACCTTGTTCATGTACTTGTATACCTTGTTCATGTACTTGTATACCTTGTACATGTACTTGTATACCTTGTACATGTACTTGTATACCTTGTACATGTACTTGTATACCTTGTACATGTACTTGTATACCTTGTACATGTACTTGTAATACCTTGTACATGTACTTGTTATACCTTGTACATGTACTTGTATACCTTGTACATGTACTTGTATACCTTGTACATGTACTTGTATACCTTGTACATATACTTGTATACCTTGTACATGTACTTGTATAACTTGTACATGTACTTGTATACCTTGTACATGTACTTGTATACCTTGTTCATGTACTTGTATACTTTGTACATGTACTTGTATACCTTGTACATGTACTTGTATACCTTGTACATGTACTTGTATACCTTGTTCATGTACTTGTATAATTTGTACATGTACTTGTATACCTTGTACATGTACTTGTATACCTTGTACATGTACTTGTATACATTGTACATGCACTTGTATACCTTGTAAATGTACTTGTATACCTTGTACATGCACTTGTATACCTTGTACATGTACTTGTATACCTTGTTCATGTACTTGTATACCTTGTACATGTACTTGTATACCTTGTTCATGTACTTGTATACCTTGTACATGTACTTGTATACCTTGTACATGCACTTGTATACCTTGTACATGTACTTGTATACCTTGTACATGTACTTGTATACCTTGTACATGTACTGGCAGAAATAGATATTATTATTATTATTATTATTATTATTATTATTATTATTATTATTATTATTATTATTATTATTATTATTATTAATTATTAATTATTATTATTATTATTATTATTATTATTATTATTATTGTTATTATTATTATTATTATTATTATTATTACAATATTGGTCGAAAAGGACCCTTTTTAAGGTCCACCCCTGGAGAGGGCAGGGCAGGAAATTAGACGTTAGATATAAAAAAGGGGACGACCCGGTTATAGACATTGAAAGGGGTTTTAAGCTTTGTGTGACCGTCTTATGATTTTTTGAAGGTACGTTGTCCATGAGTCTTGGCGGTTTCCAGTCGGTCTATTTGTCTGTCACTAAGCTCTTTCCAGAAGACGTTGAGCGCCGGATGCCAGTCCTTGTGTGTGGAGAGTCGCTCCACGCCTCGTCCAGCATCCAGCCAGTGCTCGGTTCTGGATTCGTTGTAGCTTCAGAGGCTGTAGTCTCAGCAGCCATTGAAAGAGCGAGGTGTGTAGGAGTGGCCTTATAGGTTAGTCTAACTGTGTGGATGTGAGTCTTTGTGTCTAATATATATGACCAAGGGATTTATTGGACATAGATTTTTGGGCGTTGATATGTATGTGTAGGCTGTGAGTGAAGTCAGGTCCAAGGACGTTAGTTTTTGTTCGTGTATGGGTGTCCGGTGGTGGTGGTTCTGAGTTCGACTGGTAGTGGGGGGGGGGGCCTTTTGGGGAAAATATTGTTTTCGTTTTATTAATTGTGTAATGTCATCTACATATGTTAGTGTATGTCTGTTTTAGTATTCAGGATCTGTATGTCATTTGTGTTAAGTGTGAACAGAGGAGGAGACAGCACGTAGCCTTGAGGAACTCCCGCGTGAAGGGTGAAGAAGTAGGGGAGGGGTCATGTTTTGATTTTAATTCTCATTGTAGGTCATCAGGGAAGCTGTATAGTAACTTCTTGACATCTGGAGAAAGGTCAGAGAGGCTACGTGGATTGTACTTGAGCCCCGCGTGCCAGACAGTGTCGAATGGTCTCTCCACGTCCTTAGCAACTATGGCTGTCGAGCATCCTTAGACCTTATTGACATGAATGTAATTCAGAATGATGCTGTCAGGAGATGATTTGTCTCGAGGTGAATCCTTAGTGTTGTGTTTACCAGTTTCTTAAAAGTGTTTCCTAGTGTTTCTAGCAGACTGATAGGTCTATAGATCCTCGGGTTAGTTGGGTCTTAGGAACATAAGAAAGGAGAATCACTGCAGGAGGCCTGCTGGCCCATGTTTCTAGCAGACTGATAGGTCTATAGTTCCTCTGGTTAGTTGGGTCTTAGGATCATAAGAAAGGAGGATCACTGCAGGAGGCCTGCTGGCCCATGTTTCTAGCAGACTGATAGGTCTATAGTTCCTCTGGTTAGCTGGGTCTTAGGAACATAAGAAAGGAGGATCACTGCAGGAGGCCTGCTGGCCCATGTTTCTAGCAGACTGATAGGTCTATAGTTCCTCTGGTTAGTTGGGTCTTAGGAACATAAGAAAGGAGGATCACTGCAGGAGGCCTGCTGGCCCATACTAGGCAGGTCCTTTACAATCCATCCCACTAACAAAACATTTGCCCAACCCAATTTTCAATGCTACCCAAGAAATAAGGTCTGATAACTCTATCCACTCATTTGCAAGTCCCACTCAAATCCAACCCCTCCCACTCATATATTTATCCAACCTAAATTTGAAGCTACCTAAAGTCCTAGCCTTAATGACCCAACTAGGTAGACTGTTCCACTCATCAACTGCCCTATTTCCTGAGGTCTGGGAATAAGAGTGGCGTTGAAGATTAGAAGAGGGGAGGGAAGTAGCCAGAAGTATGACAAGCGTTATAGAGGTCAGGAAAGTGATGGGGAATATGGTGTGAGAGGCCAAAAACACTAGAGGCTTTTGGAAAAGACGTTATAATACGGATTTTTCAAGTGGGAGGTAAAAGTGTGTTGAGGAGGTGGGTGGAGGTGAGAGGTGAGATGGATGCTAGTGTCAGGAGTGGTGCTGTCTGTGTAACGACCCAGTGTTCAATATTTTCTGTGTTGGAGTGTGGCTGGTCTGGAGGGTGTGGGTGTATGTTAGAGTGTGGCTAGTCTGGAGGGTGTGGGTGTATGTTGGAGTGTGGCTGGTCTGGAGGGTGTGGGTGTATGTTGGAGTGTGGCTGGTCTGGAGGGTGTGGGTGTATGTTGGAGTGTGGCTGGTCTGAGGGTGTGGGTGTATGTTGGAGTGTGGTTGTCTGGAGGGTGTGGGTGTATGTTGAGTGTGGCTGATCTGGAGAGTGTGGGTGTATGTTGGAGTGTGGTTGGTCTGGAGGGTGTAGGTGTATGTTGGAGTGTGGTTGGTCTGGAGGGTGTGGGTGTATGTTGGAGTGTGGCTGGTCTGGAGGGTGCGGGTGTAATGTTGGAGTGTGGTTGGTCTGGAGGGTGTGGGTGTATGTTGGAGTGTGGTTGGTCTGGAGGGGTGGGTGTATGTTGGAGTGTGGCTGATCTGCAGGGTGTGGGTGTATGCTGGAGTGTGGCTGGTCTGGAGGGTGTGGGTGTATGTTGGAGTGTGGCTGATCTGGAGGGTATGGGTGTATGTTAGAGTGTGGCTGATCTGGAGGGTGTGGGTGTATGTTAGAGTGTGGCTGATCTGGAGGGTGTGGGTGTATGTTAGAGTGTGGCTGATCTGGAGGGTATGGGTGTATGTTAGAGTGTGGCTGATCTGGAGGGTGTGGGTGTATGTTAGAGTGTGGCTGATCTGGAGGTTTGGGGGGTATGTTGGAGTTGGCTGATCTGGAGGGTATGGGTGTATGTTAGAGTGTGGTGATCTGGAGGGTGTGGGTGTATGTTAGAGTGTGGCTGATCTGGAGGGTGTGGGGTATGTTGAGTGTGGCTGATCTGAGGGTGTGGGTGATGGTTGGGTGTGGCTGATCTGGGGGGTATGGGTGTATGTTAGATGTGGCTGTCTGGAGGGTGGGGGTGTATGTTAGAGTGGGGCTGATCTGGAGGGTGGGTGTATGTTAGAGTGTGGCTGATCTGGAGGGTATGGGTGTATGTTAGAGTGTGGCTGATCGGGAGGGTGTGGGTGTAGTTGAGTGTGGCTGATCTGGAGGGTGGGGTGTATGTTGAGTGTGGTTAAAGCTGCAGGGTGTGGGTGTATTTTGGGAGTGTGGCTGATCGGAGGGTGTGGGTGTATGTTGGAGTGTGGTTAGTCTGGGGGGTGTGGTGTATTTGGAGTGTGGTTAGTCTGGAGGGTGGGTGTATGCTGAGTGTGGTTATCTGGAGGTGTAGGTGTATGTTAGAGTGTGGCTGATCTGGGGGTGTGGGGGTATGTTGGAAGTGTGGTAGTCTGGAGGGTTGGGTGTATGTTGGAGTGTGGCTGATCTGGAGGGTGTGGGTGTATGTTGGAGTGTGGCTGATCTGGAGGGTGTGGGTGTATGTTGGAGTGGGGTTTGGGTCTGGAGGGTGTGGGGGTAGTTGGAGTGTGGCGGGTTGGAGGGTGTGGGTGTATGTTGGAGTGGGGCGGGTCTGGGGGGTGTGGGTGTATGTTGGAGTGTGGTTGGTCTGGAGGGTAGGTGTATGTTGGAGTGTGGCTAGTCTGGAGGGTGTGGGTGTATGTTGGAGTGGGGCTGGTCTGGAGGGTGTGGGTGTATGTTGGAGTGTGGTTGGTCTGGAGGGTGTGGGTGTATGTTGGAGTGTGGTTGTCTGGAGGGTGTGGTGTAGTTGGAGTGTGGCTAGTCAGGGTGTGGGTGTATGTTGGAGTGTGGTTGGTCTGGGGGGTGTGGGTTTGTATGTTTAGAGTGTGGCTGGTCTGGAGGGTGTGGGTGTATGTTGGAGTGTGGTGGTCTGGAGGGTGTGGTGTATGTTGGAGTGTGGTGGTCTGGAGGGTGTGTGTATGTGGAGTGTGGTTGGTCTGGAGGGTGTAGGTGTATGTTGGAGTGTGGTTGGTCTGGAGGGTGTAGGTGTATTTTGGAGTGTGGTTGGTCTGGAGGGTGTAGGTGTAGTTTGAGTGTGGTTGGTCTGGAGGTGTAGGTGTATGTTGGAGTGTGGTTGGTCTGGAGGGTGTGGGTGAATGTTGGAGTGTGGTTGGTCTGGAGGTGGGGGTGTATGTTGGAGTGTGGTTGGTCTGGAGGGGTGGGTGTATGTTAGAGTGTGGCTGTTCGGGAGGGTGTGGGGTATGTTGGAGTGTGGCTGGTCTGGGGGGTGTGGGTGTATGTTGGAGTGTGGCTGGTCTGGAGGGTGGGGGGTGTATGTTGGAGTGTGGCTGGTCTGGAGGGTGTGGGTGTATGTTGGAGTGGGGCGGGTCTGGAGGGTGTGGGTGTATGTTGGAGTGTGGCTGGTCTGGAGGGTGTGGTGTATGTTGGGGGTGGGCGGGTCTGGAGGGTGTGGTGTATGTTGGAGTGTGGCGGGTCTGGAGGGTGTGGGTTTTATGTTGGAGTGTGGCTGGTCTGGAGGGTTTTGGGTGTATGTTGAGTGTGGGCTGGTCTGGAGGGTGTGGTGTATGTTGGAGTGTGGCTGGTCTGGAGGGGTGGGTGTATGTTGGAGTGGGCTGGTCTGGAGGGTGTGGGTGTATGTTGGAGTGTGGCTGGTCTGGAGGGTGGGGTGTATGTTGGAGTGTGGCTGATCTGGGGGTGTGGGTGTATGTTGGAGTGTGGCTGGTCTGGAGGGTGTGGGTGTATTTTGGGAAAGTGGTTTGGTCTGGAGGGTGTGGGTGTATTTGAGTGTGGTGGTCGGAGGGGGGTGGGTGTATGTTGGAGTGTGGTTGGTCTGGAGGGTGGGTGTATGTTGGATTTGTGGTTGGTCTGGAGGGTGGGGGTGTATGTTGGAGTGTGGTTGGTCCTGGAGGGTGTGGGTGTATGTTGGAGTGTGGCTGGTCTGGAGGGTGTGGGTGTATTTTGGAGGTGGTTGGTCTGGAGGGTGTGGGTGTATGTTGGAGTGTGGTTGGTCTGGAGGGTGTGGGTGTATGTTGGAGTGTGGCTGGTCTGGAGGGTGTGGTGTATGTTGAGTGTGGCTGGTCTGGAGGGTTTGGGTGTATGTTGGAGTGTGGCGGGTCTGGAGGGTGTGGGTGTATGTTGGAGTGTGGCTGGTCTGGAGGGTGGGGGTATGTTGGAGTGTGGCTGGTCTGGAGGGTGTGGGTGTATGTTGGAGGGGTGGCGGGTCTGGAGGTGTGGGTGTATGTTGGAGTGTGGCTGGTCTGGAGGGTGTGGGTGTATGTTGGAGTGTGGCTGGTCTGGAGGGTGTGGGTGTATGTTGGAGTGTGGCTGGTCTGGAGGGTGTAGGTGTATTTGGAGTGTGGCTGGTCTGGAGGGTGGGGGTTTGTATTTGGAGTGTGGCTGGTCTGGAGGGTGTGGGTTATTTTGGAGTGTGGCTGATCTGGAGGGTATGGGTGGAAAATGTTCAAGTTGTGTATTATATGCTGGAAGAGTGTATTTTGGGGGCGGGATTCCAGTGATCTGAAGGTAATTCCAGAATTTCCAGGGATCAGTTATAGAGTGTCCCAGCAGCGAGAATGAGAAACAGTCAGTGTCTGGCATGGTTCTCATCCAGGCTATGCATGTTCTTTCTCAAGAAGGTGCTGCGTGGCCTGGTGGGAAAAGTTCTCGCTTCACACTGCGAGTATCCGGGTTCATTTCCAGGGGAGGGTAGAAACACTGGGCGTGTTTCCTTACATCGGTTATCAATGTTCCCCGTCAGTAAAATAGGTACCTGGGTGTTAGTGGACTGGTGTGGGTCGCATCCTGGGTGTTAGTGGACTGGTGTGGGTGGCCTCCTGGGTGTTAGTGGACTGGTGTGGGTGGCATCCTGGGTGTTAGTGGACTGGTGTGGGTGGCATCCTGGGTGTTAGTGGACTGGTGTGGGTCGCATCCTGGGTGTTAGTGGCTGGGATGGTCACATCCTGGGTGTTAGTGGACTGGTGATGGTCACATCCTGGGTGGTAGTGGATTGGTGTGGGTCACATCCTGGGTGTTAGGGGGACTGGGGATGGCACATCCTGGGGGTTAGTGGATTGGGGTGGGGCAAAATCCTGAGTGTTAGTGGACTGGTGTGGGTCACATCCTGGGTGTTAGTGGACTGGTGTGGTCACGTTCCTGGTGTTAGTGGACTGGGGTGGGTCACATCCTGGGTGTTAGGGACTGGTGGGGTCGCTCCTGGGTTTTTAGTGGACTGGTGTGGGTCCCCATCCTGGTGTTAGAGGACTGGTGTGGGTCACATCCTGGGTGTTAGTGGACTGGTGTGGTCACATCCTGGGGACAAAACTGACCAAATTTTGCGGGAATGCTCAGCATAACAAGCGCTTAATATAAGTAGTAGGGTTAACTGAAAGTCAGCTATGATCTGTTTTACCTTGTACATGTACTTTTATACCTTGTACATGTACGTGTAACCTTGTACATTACTTGTATAACCTTGTACATGTACTTTATACCTTGTACAGTACTTGTATACCTTGTACATGTACTTGTATACCTTGTACATGTACTTGTATACTTTGTACTTTCTTGTATACCTTGTACAAGTATTGTATACCTTGTACATGTACTTGTATACCTTGTACATGTACTTGCATACCTTGTACATGTACTTGTTACCTTGTACATGACTTGTATACCTTGTACATGTACTTGTATACCTTGTAAAATGTACTTGTATACCTTGTACATGTACTTGTATACCTTGTACATTACTTGTATACCTTGTACATGTACTTGTATACCTTGTACGTGTACTTGTTACCTTGTACATGTACTTGTATACCTTGTACTGTACTTTTTAACCTTTACACGTACTTGTATACCTTGTACAGTAACTTGTTTCCTTGTACATGTCTTTTATCCTTTTCATTACTTTTATACCTTGCATGACTTTTTAAAACCTTTAATGTCTGTTACCCTTTTACAGTACTTGGTACCT
>NW_026465389.1:0-13200 GCF_026875155.1 Cherax quadricarinatus
CCCCACTGTACTGATGTGATACACCACAACCGTATTGACGTGATACACCACAACCATCCTGACGTGATGCACCATAACTGTACTGACGTGATGCACCACAACTGTACTGACGTGATGCACCACAACTGTACTGACGTAAATGCACCACAACTGTACTGACGTGATGCACCACAACTATACTGACGTGATGCACCACAACTGTACTGACGTGATGCACCACAACTGTACTGACGGTATACACCACAACTGTACTGACGTGATGCCCACAACCGTACTGACGTGATGCACCACAACTGTACTGACGTGATGCACCACAACCGTACTGACGTGAATGCACCACAACTGTACTGACGTGATACACCACACCTATACTGACGTGATACACCACAACTGTACTGACGTGATGCACCACAACTGTACTGACGTGAATGCAACCAAAAACCGTACTGACGTTATCACCACACCTTACTGACGTGATACACCACAACCGTACTGACGTGATACACCAACACCTATACTGACGTGATACACCACAACTGTACTGACGTGATGCACCACAACTGTACTGACGTGATACACCACACCTATACTGACGTGATACACCACAACTGTACTGACGTGATGCACCACAACCGTACTGACGTGATGCACACAACTGTACTGACGTGATACACCACAACTATACTGACGTGATACACCACAACCGTACTGACGTGATTCACCACAACTGTACTGACGTGATGCACCACAACTGTACTGACGTGATACACCACAACGGTACTGACGTGATGCACCACAACCGTACTGACGTGATGCACCACAACTGTACTGACGTGATGCACCACAACTGTACTGACGTGATGCACCACAACTGTACTGACGTGATGCACCACAAACTGTACTGACGTGATGCACCACAACTTTCAAACCTATGATTGTTTGTAACCTTTTGCTTTATCGTTGTTACGCCCTTTGCTCATTTTAAGAAATAGATGATATATTTATACGTGTTATTTTGGCTTTTCACTTAATATTATATTAAGGAGTATCTTCATAACAACTAAAATGAATTTACACAGCTTTATAATATTATCTGGCCATAAATATATGTAGCTTTGTATGTAGGTAGGATGTTTCAATGTTTTAAACTACTAGTGTGATGAGGTGAAACACCAGGTGACAGTTCGAGTTACTCAACCCCTACTCAGACCGAGCTAAGGTCTGGTGTTAAAACCTTACCTAGAGTATTTCACACCTTCCACTTGTCGAGGGAAGATCTGGTGGAGAATCTGGCTTTAAGTCACATAAGAACATAACAAAGAAGGAACACTGCAGCAGGCACGCTACACTTCCCCAGAAGTTATCAGGAATTTTGGAAGCCCTTTGCTATGGTATATCTCGGTCTGAGAAGGTAGTTGAAAAACTCTTGAGGAAAATAGGATTAAGTGAACGAGTCTAAGCGTTACGCCGTTTAAGACTGATATAGAAAAGGATTATTATAGGATGGTCCCAGAGGAAAAACTCTAGTTATTTGCATCATTGTGGCGTTTAAGTTTGTAAAACGCCTTGTATGTACACATTTATTTTTGACTCATTGTGATTGAGTCTAGAAACTCTGTCTAGAGCTGGTTGTAAATATTTAACGTATTACAGTGATGTTATAATAAGGCTAATGGTATATGTTTTTACTCAGAGTGACTACGATATGAGAAGTTCTGTTTTAAAAGATTGAATTATTTAATTCATGATAGAAACCGTAAGTGATTATTAGTGTAGTTAATAAAACAAGCAGTAACTGTGAAGATTCCTTTTCCTCAATAAGTGAACCCTGTCTATGATTATCTCTAGACGAGATAATTCTGTTCTTTTCATATGAGTTTGTTTCGTGAGGCATTATAGTAAAGTAGTCTACAGGTCCTGTTCGTAACCATCATTCTCTAGTTCATTCCACTTCTCTACTGCCATGTCAATGAATGAATATTTCCTGAAGTCTCCTTGACCCATCTACATTCTCAGCTTCCACAGGTATCCCATCGCCCCGATTCTGCACAGTATGTATAATGTGTGTCGACGTTGTTTATGTCGGAGTATTTTGCATTCATCATGTCTCCTCTTCGCATACGCTCATCAAGGAACATAGAATTAAACCCAGTGTGACACGTAGCTGTCATACAACACCTGAGGAGTGGAAGATGATTATAACTGGTCTAAGGGAAAAAGCAGTTCCAGTTCCCTGACTCAAGAGCCCTTTACCAACAGGGTCTGGTAAAAAAACAGGGAGAACTTCGAATTGTTTAGATCGAATTACATTTAGCAATTATTTAATAATCATATTTTGGGAGACGAATGGTTTTCCAGTTGAAATTTTGTAGAACTTGAAATCAAACGACTTCGAAATTGTGAAAGTGAATGATTGATGATGCACTGTTGCTGACAGTGTGTGTCGATCATTTGACGAGATTTTCGACGAAGTTGAGTCAAGTGACTGACGTGACTGCAGAGATCGTGGAGCTGAGCAACTACCTGCACATCTGCTCCTCCCAGACCATGACACAGCTGCTGCAGGAGATACAGAACGCTACTGACCGTCTCATGTTCCTGCTGCAGGTAGGTCGCCTCTGTTTGTCCTCCAGCTTCGTAGCTATAATAACATCGATAAATACATGCAATGTGTTGCCAGGTGTATTGGGGTTGGCGGGAGGGAACCATCACTTCAGATGCCAACCTAGTCATGAATATCATCGCAGGGGGTAGAACCCGGTTCAAGCCGTGTCTGTAAGCATACATGCATTTTCAAGTTTATTCCTTACATCGAGAGGTGTACAGTATTTTTCTCACTGCATTCACAATTAGTTTAATTTAATTCCTCATTTTTCAGGGACTGATTAAAGTATTCTTGACTAATGGTGTGCAGGTTAAATGTTTCCCTAATAATCATCGTGTAGTCTAAGGGTTTTATCCCAGTTTGCCAACCAATCAACTCAATCAGGCACAAAAAAGTATATATAGGTCCAATTATGTAACTTGTTGCCATTGTAGGTGAGAGAAACTCTAATTGTAACTCCTGTGTGTATGTGTGACAGTTCGGGCGGGTGCCAGAGGACCAAGTTCCACTTATCAACAGAATGTACGCCTGGCCACACAAGATCCAGGAAGACTTCCGTCTCGCCGAGACGCGACTCTCACACAAGCGCGACTTGAAGGAGACAGCACTCAAGGCTCGCGTCGCCAACTTTGAGAAGACGTGAGTGTTACTAAAGTGAATCCTGGTGGTGCTGTACAGTGATGGAACTTCCAGAAGGGAGAGTGTGCCTTGATGCTGGTAAAGAGCTCTTGTTCAACATCTGGGTATCTTGATTTGTAGACGTCTTGCCAACACGCGCAACATTTGTGTAATTCCTCATCTTGTTGGTATTGTATACCCTTGGACAAAGTAATAATGTACTGTGACGGAAAGTAGATTTGTTTGCTGTTATCTCACGCTAGGTTTCTCCTTGAATTTTTATTTGTTCTGCAGGTACAGATGTTGATATAAATACTAAACACCCCCAGCTGCAGGAAAACACATGCAAACATATGCTCATATACTTAATTTTGTATATTTTTGTATTTTTAGTTCAAACATTTCCGTGATCACTTTTGTACAATAAGATGTTGGTTATTAGCTGCGAACTTTCCTATAGCAGTAGTGATTGTCTTCAGCTACTAAAAGAAAGTTTGGATCTTTAGCCTTATTGTGAAATAATATTTCTCTCTCTCAATCTCTCTCTCTTTCTCTCTCACACACACACACACACACACACACACACACACACACACACACACACACCACAGGCTACAAGTATACAACAAGGAACTAGAAGATCTTCGGGGTCGTGACAACTTTATTATGAAGGAGATTCGTGTTGAAAACCATGAAGAGGAACGTGGAGATGCTGGAGCGTCCACCACTCAGTTCCAGGAAGCCAGAGCTGAGCTGCAGGTAGGTTGTGTGCTCACCTATAAGTGGTTTTTAGCTCCTGGCCCCACCTCTCAACTTGCCGCTTGCCAGAGTCACTCTCTCCCAGCCTCGTGGGCCCTGTAGTGCATGTTATTAAAACTATGTATGGAATCTGCCCCCACCACTTCTTCATCGAGGTCATTCCACGCTACACCACCCTGAGACTGAAGAAATACTTCCTGACATCCCTGTAACTCATCTATAGCCTCAAACTGTACCTATGTATGAAGTGGGATGTTAGTATGATGTGGGACGTTTGTATGAGATGGCTTTTGTGTGTGAGATGGGTTGTGTTGTGGGTGTACAATAACACACATGAAAGTACACAAACAGCTTCAAAAGAGTTTTTAAGAGATATATGACCTATAATAACTCGTTTATTGAAATAAAACTTACATAAGCTTTTATAAATTTCTCAGTTACAAATATATACTGTATGATAGGCTACTATAAGTAGGTTCCATTAGTTTTAAATAAACTGGAAGACCAGATTAAAGAAAATAAAGAACTACCTGGATACAAAATAATCAAGAGAGTTTGATCCCAAGGAAAATTCCTTATTTGTAATGCGAAATAGTAATAAAATAGTGTCTTAGCCCTATAAAAAACTGATACTATTCTTATTAGAAACTCCTAAAAGTATGATGGGAAATTGGGGATGTGTGGTGCACCCTTGCCTATTTTTTTTCAGAATTTTGAGAATAAAAATCTCATTTTTTATAAATCCTCCCAATGGAGGACAATGTTCTCCATTGCATGTATTTTTTTTTACGCATATCAATTATACAGGTTAAGAGCTGTTATTTTACCTCGTCTTATTTCAAAACCCCGCCCTATCTAAGGTATACTACCGTCCCTCAGGATGCCACCCACAACAGTCAACTAGCACCCAGGTACCTACTTACTACTAGGCGAACAGGGACAGCAGGTGTAAGGTAACATGCCAATCGTTTCCACCCGTACCAGGGATCCAACCACGGACACTCACTGAGTGACCGAGTGCGTTGTCAACGGAGCTACGGTGCCCTAACTTGGCGTAAGCCTCAAAGAAATCCCCGTAACGGGAACATCTATGTACTCTATAATGTAGTTACTGTGAGCTAAAGATTTTATTTCTTTAGGCCATCAACGAGGAACAAGTCTGCTGAGCTGGGAGATGACCAAATTCCGCTCTTGCAGTCCATGATCTCTCTGAAGGAACCTTACGACAAGCTGTGGCACACCACTTACGATTTCCACCAGAAGTACGGCGGTGGTTCAATGGTAAGTCTTTCAACACCCGGATATTTGTGCTCTTTGGAAGAATCATACTCTCTGTTTGGATATTTGTGGTCCTTGAGAGAGATAGATATATAGAGAGGTAACAGCTCTTAGCTTGCAAATAAAGACAGGAAACTCTTAACCTAACCTTGTAAAACCTTCTCAAGAGAGTATACCCTCTGCCTCTATACCTCCTGGATGTTTGTGATTCTTTAGAGAAAGTGTGGCCCCCTTTAAAGAGTTCTACCCCTTTTACACTTACTCGATATGAGTCGTCAGTTCCCAGTCAATACACTTTCAGTAAGTAACGTGAATTATTTCTAGGTCTCCTTACTCTTATTTTTGTAGTTTAAATCTACTTTATAATAATACTTAATAGATTAGCTACATTTTTTTCGACTTCACGCTAAGCCTCTCTTCAGGTAATTAAAAAAATGGGGTTGAAGGAATTAAGACTTTTATGTTACATTGACTTCAGGGTCTCGGAAAAAACTTTTAACGGGTTTTCGTTTCGCACTCATACAATTGTACAGTGGTACCCCCATGGATTGTGATTATAATCACCCGAACCACTGTTTTTTTCCCCCTAGGTTTATGAGGTTTCATTATATAATAATCATGAAGCCTATTTTACATTTTTCAGTTTCCTGAACATGGTCCTTAGACTCCTTACCTACGAGTGAGTCCATCACATTGTCACTCCATTATCTTAATACACCCTCCTCGTTAACCATTGTTACTGACCATCCTCGCTAACCTTCCTCACTATCCGTCCTCACTAAATATTCTTGCTAACCTTCCTCACAAGCTAATCTCGCTAGCCATCTTCACTAACCCTCCTCACTAACCTTCTTTACTATCCTACCTCGCCTGTTTCCACACCAGGTCCCTTCATCGGACTGGACGCAGAAGCCATTAGCGAGGAGGTGGAGGCCATGTGGAAGACTATGTATAAGCTCACCAAGACCTTCTTGGACCAGGTTTGTATTCACACTCCTTTAAAGCTCTTAACAATGTGAGTGAAGCTCATGTTCATCCCATAACCTGGCACGGAGTATGCTGTCGTTTGATTGCGTGCGGCCAGCAGTAACATCATGGTCGATCAGGCCCTGATTTCCCGTGCGAGGCCTGGTCATGGACGGGCCGCGAGAACGTTGACCCCGTAATACCCTTCAGGTAGATTCCCCTCCAGGTATGGACTTTCAAATTATTGTGTATATTTATACACTAATTTAAAAGTCATTACCATTAAGGTTGTTGCGTCTGGAAGTAAATTGCCTCATTATCTTGGTATTATGTATTCCCTTCCAGCTTGTTTTCCGGTTTGCCGTGTACTGAATATTCAGACCGATTGGTGTGTATTTCAGTGTATACATACCAAAAGATACATACCTTAATGTATATAATTGAAATTAGTCACATTAAATAGACAGAAAGCACAGTTCAAGTAGCCATGACGTCTATGCCACCAAGAAAATTAAACAAAAAGAGTTATAATTCAAAGCCTAAGTAAAAATGTATTTACATGCTTACTTATCTCTGTCTATACAGAGTGGTGTGTGTCTCGGTGTATATACTGTTAACCATGAGGTTAGTATCTCTGTGCATCAATTCAATTCTTTAATCAGAAGTTTGGTAAGGTTTGGAAGGAAGAAGGATGGGTAAGAATGGAATGTGGAGGAGGGGTAGGTGGGGGTAAGGAGACGGGGGATAATAAAGGTAAGTGGACCCAACCACTATATCGCATATTAATGTAGGTTTGTGTGTGTGTTGTGTTAAGCATAGTAATCAGATGATCGTGTATACCACACTACCCATAAGAGACACACTTGTATACGAGATGCATACGTGCAGGGAAGCGCATTGGTGATACGTATGTTTGTAATTGCCTTTTTTTTTCGCAGGAGGCAAGTTGCTCGGGCTAGTTGTAAAGTGTTTGCTGGAGCTGGTGGTCGGCTGATCTGAATCTGGGGCGGTGTCCTGCTAATGGCGGTTTTTCAGTTGCTACTTGGTTAGATGTTAGGTATCCAAAGTAAGGACTGTTTTATGTCTTAAACGTAGATTGGCTCTGGTGGTACCGATTCTTCTGTATCTTCAGGTATATCACTCTGAATCTTTGGTCTTGGGAAGTCCTCCTTGTGTATGAAACGTTGGACGTTTTATTGGAGGGACATCCTATGGGGAGGTGTATTGATGTAGTCAGTTCTTAGTTGGCTGGGTGGGTTTTCTGTCTGGTATATAGTTCTTGCATGGTATATAGTTGTTGCTTCTTTGTCTAGCCTGACATTTATTGCGTCGATCTCGCTGGATGTGCAGATCTTCCATTCTTTTTCTGTCCTTAGTTTGGTGCCTGTGATAAAGCGGAGGGCCATGCTCTGGACTCTTTGCTGATAATGCTGATGAGGACCTTGTCAGGATTGGTCGTGATTCTCCATTTCTTCTCCAGGTTGCCTGTTCGCAATTCCGTATTCATTTTATCTCTCACACTCTCTCATGCCTGTTGTTTCTCTATGCAGGAGTAGATGATACTACATGGATAACATCGTCAGCAAATTGGATAATGATAGTGTCATTGTATTCTGGTTGGGGAAAGTCATTTACACTATGCTGAATAGAATAGAGCTCAAGCACGATCCCTGTGGCTCTGCCGTCTTGCAATTGAAGGTGGGGATGATGCTTCTTCTTGTTCAGAAGTTATACATAAGTCTGAGAAAGGTCCAGTTATGATCCGGGAGGTCAACAAGTTTGAATATAAGGCCGTCGTGCCACAGGCTGTCAAAAACTTTGTGTACATCCCGAGTCGCAGTCAGGGCAAGAGTTCCCCGTTTCCGCAGGCTGTCCACTACATCGAAGACGATATTGATGGAGTGTTGGTTTCCTCGGTGGGTGCGAAAACCAAACTGTTTCAGTGAAGAGGTGATTGAACTCCCACTGGCAGTGGCCATTGTTGAATCTTCTGCTATCATTGTGTCAGAGATTTTTCTCCCATATTTCTCCCATCAAATTGGCTTGATCTTGCGGGTCATTCAGGTTGATAGATACTGTTCATTGTCATCGTCAGTGAAAGAGGTAGGTACTGCGTAGGCCTGGTCTTTGCCCTCAGGAGCTAGGGAATCTTACTCCAGAACTGTTCAGGACGGTGTTTGTATTGGTTGGCCTGTAGGACATGATATAAAATATCTCGCTTTTGTGCTGGGTGATTAGACTGATTAAATCCTGCTTCATCCCTTGCAGAATTGCACGTGTGGATTGGCCTGTTTGGTTGTGCCTACTACACTCTGCTTGGTGATTTTCCATGCTATCCTTAATTTCCCTGGTTAGTTTGTACTGTTGGTATATCTTGGGTGATGTTAGTTCACAGCGTGCTCGAGTATACATCTGAGATTCTATCGTGAAGGGAGCTGATTGCCTCGCCTATTGCATTTGAGGGCTGGTTCTCGAGGAAAAAGGTCATTACCTAGGTAGACGCTGAAAGGGGCAAAACCTATGGGTTTTAGGTTTGGGTTTGGTGGAAGTGTCCGAAATGGCGAGGAATGAAGCTCCATTATGGCAGGAATGTGGTCCGATCCAACATTTCCTCCAGAGGAAAACTCTACAATGAAAAGGTCGCAGTCCCTGTTGGTTAGGACTACAACGGGTTGTCGCCGGACGAGGACCTACAAATGACTTCAAGAATGGGCCTTGAATGACAGATTTCTTGCTGACATGAGATTGAACAGCTACTTTCCCTTATGATCACCTTGTGGCTGGCGGCGCCGCAGTTGAACGAGCGGGGTGATGGACATCGAAATCCCCTGCAAGGACTGTGGGAACATTTCTACTGAGTATTTGATGTAGAGGGACGGACTCTATGTACGGCTGTCTAGAAGGGAAATATCAGTTCCTACTATTAGCCACCCATAGGAGGTCGTCAGTTCTATTGGTAAGTTGATGTTTTCATCAACGTGTATATTAAGTAATGCGTAGCCTCCTTTCACTAGGACAGCCACCCCACTGTGGGGCCTTCCTCTAGATTTGTCGAGTGTTGAATAACCTCAGATCTGGCAGCTGTCTCATTTGAAAGGATGATGTTCGGGTTGTGATTGCAGAGTTCAACTTCTAGGAGGCAGCGGTTATTGAAAAAGTCTTGGATGCTGAGTTGTAAAATTGTGATCCACATTATTTCTTGTTTTGCGTTTGTTAAGGCGTGTAGGTTGTTGGTTTGTCTGAGATTATAATTATACGCTACGTGCGTGCTTTCCCTACTGGACTCATCAAAGAGGAGGCAATAGTCCTGTGTAGGCACATGCATGACCCTGTCAGTCGGTGACAATGGGGCCTGGTTACAGATGGATACAAGAGAGATGATCTCATTGCACGGTTTCTTCTCCATTCTAGGCAGAATTGGAACCTGACTGATCAGTTGTGGCAACTTTCACAGTGGCGATTACCGCAGCAGAGTCTGGAGCAGGTGTAGGGACCGTCGCTTTCCTTGGTGGCCTATGTCACTGTTTCAACCGAACCCTCCTCCACAGGTGAGCCTTGGTGGGTTGACATGGAGTAGGTGCTGGGAGGTCATTCTCCTTGCCTGAGTGGGAATTACTCGCTAATGCTCGCGCACTTCCTGGAACGATAATGGATGTGAAGTTGATTCGCCACTAGCAGCCTGTTGAGAGTGGTCATGTAAAAATGGTGGTCGTTACCTGCAATTTTTTCAGCCATCAAAATCATCATGGACGTCTTCATCTGGCATTCTGAAGAGGATCACAGGGTCATAGAGGAGAAAGATCGTCCTTGTTCCTGGTGGGTTTTGGGGTTGGGATGGGGGGAGTGATGAAGGGGGGGAAGTGCAGGTAAACTCAGGAGTCAGGGAACATTGTGGGTGGTGCTTCGGAAGCGGTTTCTTGACGTCCAACTGTTTCTTTGCGTAAAGCAGTTGCTGGAATGCAACTTTCCTTTTTTGGGCAGATTTGGGAAACAGGATGGTGTTTCTGTTTGCATAGGATGCACTTTGGGTTGTCCCTGTTAGTGCATTCCTTATATCCATGGTCACCAGTGCAGATACTGCTAACTCTGAGTTGATTTTCATTGGGGCAGTTTTTTTTTATGGTTAAATCCATAGAACTTATAGCATTGCTTGATATTGAAATATCTTTCCTTGGAGATTTGATCTGGTCCCAAGGCACTTCAGACCATTCTCCTGGAGTCTACCTGGAGGGTATTCCGGGGATCACCGCCCCTGCGGCCCGGTCCATGACAGGCCTCCTGGTGGATCAAGGCCTGATCAACGAGGCTGTTACTGCTGGCCGCACGTAGTCCATCGTACGGACCATAGCTCGGTTGATCCGACACTGACTTTAGGTATCTGTCCAGCTCCCTCTTGAAGACAACCAGGGGTCACTGATTGTGTTTACGTCTTCCGGTGACTCAATGAATTAGCCTCAGGAATGACTGGTTACTTCCATTTTTAGTGAATTTATAAGCCTTTAAAACACTGAAACCTTGTTCTTTGCTACTGATTTCGCCAACGAGTTTTTGTGCACTTAATCATGCATAATGCTGTTGATTCTAGCAAAAAAATGCTGACTCTGGAGGGATGGGAGTGAAGCTCTCCTTGATTACTTTGTCATTGTATATATTTTATGTAATTGTAGGAGCTCCTTTGAAGAGAGACGTAGTACTACACCAGAGTGGGTTTATATTTTCACTTGTGCAACTGTGGCATTTATGGTAATGCACTGTAAAATTTGCATCTTAATTTTCTGGTCGCCATTGACCCGAAGTCTGACACTTATATTGGCATGATGCCCAGTTAAAGTAAGCTGCTGACTCAGTTAAGTTACTGAAAGAGAGAGCTTTCCTTGGAATCCTGCATCCCTATTGCAGCTGACTTATGAAGGACAGCAACTAACGTAGACTTACCCTCGAGGGAATGAAAGGGAGGGGACCAAGTAGCAAGTGGACTGAGAGGACCGGGGCCTTGGGCCCCGTACCTCTCAGTCTACTGGATGCTCACCTTGCCTTGTTTTTTAAGTTACCTAAGCGAAATTGCTGAAAAAAACAGAGTATAGGAAAGATAGAGACGAGTGTCAGGAGTGTGTGGTTTGGGAGTCGTGGAGGGGGAGGAGGGGCATGGATGAGGAAGTTAGGTGGTTTAGGAGTGGTGGTAGTGAGGGGGAGGACACACGCTGGTCACCGCCCTTGTCCTCTTGATGTGATGGGGCTCGAAATGACAGCAAGCATGCTGCTTTTCAGATGAGAGAATAGAACTGAGGATAACCCAAGAATACTAGTAATATCAATGTTCAGAGTGAATCCGCGTAGTATATCTTCGTCGTATCTAAAATATTAAATGTGAATGTCGAAGCAATAATATCGGTATCTAGTCTAGTAGCTGTCAGTACATATAAACCACGAAGTTCGCATCTCCCCGCATTTGGTGCTGACATGTGAGTAATCACACACTCAGCTTGAGCATACTTCGAGTATTTCTTCTGAGCCGCACGTCAGTAAATCGGGGAACTGGTAAATTTAACAGCTACTTTTCACGTACATTAAAAAGGGAAAAGCATTCAAGACCCTATACACGGAAATATGTCAGGTCCAGTACGGAACCCCATATAGGGTTTAAACTATGTAAAGAAACTAGAAAAGGTGAAAAAGGCTAGCAACGAATCTAGGTCAGAGGCGAGGGGATATTACCTATGAGAAGGGGACTAGAGAACTATATCTGACAATACTGGAGGACAGAAGGACCAGAGATGACATGATTACGAAGTAGAAAATACTCAGAGGAATTGACAGGGTTGACAGGAAGAGTTCGAGAGGTTGGTCTCAGGTACACGAGGTTACAGATGCAAGTTTGAAGCACAGATGAGCCACAGAGATGTCAGGGAATACATCTTAAGCTTTAGAAAGGTCAGGAAGTACAACGACATGGAGAGTAAGGTGGATGAGGCAGAATCAATACATGTTTTAAAATTAGGTATGATAGGGTTCAAGCAGCCAGGAGAGAGGCGGGACCAGGAGCTGAGAGTCGATCCCCTGCAATCACAATTAGACGAGTACAGTTAGGTAGGTGAGTACAGGTGTACGAGATAAAGTTCACACGGTACAACTAACTACACTTGTGAAATGTATACAAAAATAATAAAATGTATATAAAAAATATAAATAGAGCTTCTCGATGGAGAATGTGGTAAAAAATTTGCGTGGGAACACCGCACACTCGTGCAGGACACGCGCCCTACGTGTTGTTAGGAAGTGAGAGTGATGTAGTGGAGGCAGGAACCATACATAGCTTTAGGACGAGGTATGATAAAGATCATGGAGCAGGGGAGAGAGAGGATCCAGTAGTAGTTTAATATGTTTATTATTTCACCCATAAACCCCTCCTGTGGGGGGTAGTCAAAAGATTACAGAGGTACATAATGGGTCCAGGGACTGGGCCTCAAAGTTTTGATAGCTGAGCAAGTTACAGAGGTAATGAATTCACAATTTACAAAGGTAATGAACTCACAATTTACAAAGGTAATGAACTCCAGGGAGGTCTGGTCACAATCATGACAAGTTTTCAAAGGGATTTACAGTTACAGAGGTACACAATGGGTCCAGGGACCGGGCTCCAAAGTTTGATGGCGAACTAGGTAAAGGTAATGAATCACAAGTTACAAAGGTAATGAATACTGTTAGATGGTTATTCGTTTATCATGGCTGCAATCATGAACAAATTTTAGAGTAATGAGCAATTCACACTTCCACACCCGGTCACAACTGTAATGAGTTATTGGTGCAAATTTGATTGCTGAGTCTCTCTCTCTCTCTCTCTCACAAAAACCACACACACACACACACATACAAATTCATACACACCACACATAAACCCACACACACAAACAAACCCCACTACACAAAAAATCATACACACACACGCACACACACTCATAACACACACAAAACAC
>NW_026465390.1:0-14043 GCF_026875155.1 Cherax quadricarinatus
TTGGAGGGGGGGGAAGAGAGAAATTGAAGAAGTTGCCTACTTCTAAGATAAAGAAATGTGTGCAAAGTGGCTTGAAGTGCAAACCTTTTTTGATGAAATCACCCTGACACAGCTACTGCAAGCCGTGTTGGCAACCTGTACACTGAAAAATGTTGTGAACCACTTTAGGAAAGTCATAAAGAAATGAGAGGTACAGGTATCTATGGACAGATATGTTGTGCGACAGAAGTCCAGTGACTCTGAAGCTGGTCCTAGTGGCATTAAAAGAACAAGGGAAGTAACCCCAGAAAAAGACTTGCTGCTCAAGTGCTAATGGAAGGGTATTCCCCTTCTAAACACTAACACCTCTCCCCTCCTCCCATCCCATCAATCATCACCAGATCTTCAATAAGGGTAAGTGTCATGTAACTGTGCATGTAATCTTCAGTTTGTGTGTATTAAAATTAATATTTCATGTGGTAAAATTTTTTTTTTTCAATACTTTTGGGTGTCTTGCACGGATTAATTTGATTTCCATTATTTCTTATGGGGAAAATTAACTTGACTAACGATAATTTTGATTAACGATGAGCTCTCAGGAACAGATTAATATCGCTGGTTGAGGGTCCACTGTATTTATATCTAAATAATGTACATTAGAGCTGATTTCCACTATTCTGTTTATTTTAATATACAGTATCCTACTGTATAACCATTTAAAAATATACCAGAAATGTTATAAATGGTGCAAAGGCGACATTAAAACAATATCAAAGATGGTCGACAAAAACCCACTACCATTATAGCATGCTCCTCACTTAGCGACGAATTCGTTTAACAACGTGATTTTAGGAATGGAACTCCGTAGTTAAGTGAGGAGAGGCTGTATTGAGAAATTACTAACGAGAAGAATATGCTAAATAAATTATCTCTGACATATTGAAAGAAATTGTTGCACTTAGCAATATTTCCTCTCAGTTTCTTTTGTAGGAAACTACTGAATACTAGAATCAAAATGTTACATAGGAGAGGGTGAAATATGTTATACAAGATGAAATTTACACGTGATATGGTTTTCAGGCGAATAGATAGATTAGCCCTTTCTGTCCGTCATGTAGAAATTACATCATTGAACTCAAAAGTCCCTAATGGAGAAACCATGATTAAATTCTAGCAGTTTACATTTAGCATGGAGACCTGGTAGGCCTAAATATAAGAGAATGGATCTGTGGTCAGTGTGAAGGAGTATACAAGAAATCAGCACTCCACAATGCATTTTGGGAATGCCATCTTTAGCACACTGTTCACCATGCCTGGTGGTCTGAAAACCCTCATGAGGCAAACTGAACATCTTTTTCCAAGTGACAGTTCTAACAATAAAATACATGGAACTGATGAGAACGTAATAACACAAAACATTTTACTTTATGCAAACAAATTTTGTAAACTGTACTGATAACACCATTAACCCTTTGACTGTCGCGGCCGTATATATACGTCTTACGAGGTATCATGTTTGACGTATATATACTCATAAATTCTAGCGGCTTCAAATCAAGCAGGAGGAAAGCTGTAGGCCCATATGTGAGAGAATGGGTCTGTGTGGTCAGTGTGCACCATATAAAAAAGATCCTGGAGCACACAGTGCATGAGAAAAAAAAAAAAACTGTTTTTAATTAAAATGCCGACTTTGTGGTCTATTTTTGTATAGTACATGTATTTATGCTTGTATTCTCGTTTTCTTGGTCTCATTTGATAGAATGGAAAATATATTATAGAAATAGAGGCGATTTTGATTGATTTTACTATAAAAGAATCTGGAAATGGAGCTCAAAGTACGGGAAATGTGTGATATTTGCCGATGTTCAAAAGTAAACAAATGATGTCATTGTCCAATAAATGTCCAACTAGCCATTCTAATATGCAGTCATGAATGGGTTGATGTTATTTAAACAATTATTTTCAGTATTGCAGTAGTCTGCATAACAGTAAATCTTCTATTTTTTGTTTGAATAAAAATTCAAAATAGAAAGCAAGAGTAATATCACAAGGGCCTGGAGACATGACTGATGAACAAAGCAATGTTATTTTAGAGCCAGGAATGTCTGCATTGTTCTTCTGGTCCTTAGTTTGAAATTGTCATATTTTTTAATTTTTGTGAAATTTACCAAATTGCAAATTTCTGACCACGTTATTGGGTAGTTAATTTGGTTTAAAAGGGCAGTTTCTTGTACTCAATCGATAGAAAAAATGGAGTTCTAAAGAAATAGCTATGAGTTTGGTAGACTGGAACAATGGAATTAACCGAAAATAGGGCTCAAAGTGGGCGAAATCCCCGATTTGTAAATATCGCCGAGGTCGCTAACTTCGCGAGAGCATAATTCTGTCAGTTTTCCATCAAATTTCGTTTTTTTGGTGTCAATACAATCGGGAAAAGATTCTCTATCATTTTATAAGAATTTTTTTTTTTTTTAAATTTTGCGACACCACAGGATTGGGGGTTGCGACAGTCAAGGGGTTAATGCAGGTATGGTGTTGCATACAACATGCGGATATATGTACATTGTGCATTATATGGGTCTCATGGGCCACAAAAAGTTACTGGAAAATATAAAATATTTGAAAACACCCAGAAAAAGTATAAAAAAAAAATACAATTAAAAATAGTGGAGCCCATAGCAGTTGCCAATATTGCAGTCAGCAGGTCATTAACCTTCAACTTCATGCTTCTATATCCCTATAAGTACTGCTGGTAATTTTTTTTGCATTACTAGGAAAATATACTCGACCTGGTAAAAAGAATTTCAGTGGTTAGGACAAAGAAAGTAAAAGCCAAACAAATCACCAAGCTCTGATGATGGGAACTTAAGAGGAACTTAAACCATTAGCTAGTCTTTTCAACAGATAGCACTAAAATCTGGTATGGTACCAGACAAGGGAAAATGGCACAACAGGCATGATACGTTACTATTCCAATTACATGGCATGATAGGTTACTATCGGCGAGTGAACAATTACCCTGAGAGATCATATGAAACATTTTGTAATAATCCATTTTTTTTGCGCTTGTTTATTGTGTGACTGCTAAATAAGCCACCATGGACCCAAAGAAAGCTTCTAGTGCCAGCCCTTTGATAAAGAAAGCGAGAAACAATTGAATTCAAGAAAGAACACACCAGCCAGGGTACTTCCCCACACACACACACAGCCAGGGTACTTCCCCACACACACACACACCAGCCAGGGTACTTCCCCCACACACACACACCAGCCAGGGTACTTCCCCACACACACACACACCAGCCAGGGTACTTCCCCACACACACACCAGCCAGGGTACTTCCACACACACACACACACACACACACACACACACACACCAGCCAGGGTACTTCCCCACACACACACACACACCAGCCAGGGTACTTCCCCACCACACACACACACACCAGCCAGGGTACTTCCCCACACACACACACACACACACACACCAGCCAGGGTACTTCCCCACACACACACACACCAGCCAGGGTACTTCCCCACACACACACCAGCCAGGGTACTTCCCCACACACACACACCAGCCAGGGTACTTCCCACACCAGCCAGGGTACTTCCCCACAACACACACCAGCCAGGGTACTTCCCCACACACACACAGCCAGGGTACTTCCCCACACACACACACACCAGCCAGGGTACTGCCCCACACACACACACCAGCCAGGGTACTTCCCCACACACACACACCAGCCAGGGTACTTCCCCACACACACACACCAGCCAGGGTACTTCCCCACACACACACACCAGCCAGGGTACTTCCCCACACACACACCAGCCAGGGTACTGCCCCACACACACACCAGCCAGGGTACTGCCCCACACACACCAGCCAGGGTACTGCCCCACACACACACCAGCCAGGGTACTTCCCACACACACCAGCCAGGGTACTTCCCCACACACACACACACACCAACCAGGGTACTTCCCCACACACACACCAGCCAGGGTACTTCCCCCCACACACACACACACCAGCCAGGGTACTGCCCCCCCCCCACACACACACACCAGCCAGGGTACTTCCCACACACACACACACACCAGCCAGGGCACTTCCTCACACACCTGACAACCCTACACTTGTTGTGGAATCTCTTGTGGCTTTGGGGAAGTCCATGGGATTAGACTAAGTGGCCAGGATGTGGAAGAGTTGGAGGACCACATTGAAGAGCTAACCACTGAAGAGCTGTAAGACCTTCATTTGGAACAGCAACATATCACAGCTGTTGAAACTGCTTCAGAGGAGGAGGATGAGAGGGAAGAAGGTTCCTTCTTCAGTGATTAAGGTCATTTGTGCAAAGTGGAGTGAGGCGCAAACATTTGTGGAGGAACATCACCCTAACAGAGCTGTTGCAGGCCGTGTTTGCAACATGTTCAATGACAATGCCTTGTCCCATTTTAGGCAACTCTTAGACGCTGGAAACAGAGCTCTGGAAATTTTTTTTGTGCGACAGGGGTCCAGTGACTCAAGCTGGTCCTAGTGCCATTAAAAAACAAAGAAGGGAAGTAACCCCAGATAAGCACTTGGTACCTGAAGTCTTTATGGAAGGGGATTACCCTTCCAAACAATCAGTCCTCCCTCTCCCATCCTCCCCATATTTGTGTCCCACACAGATTATTGGACCCCTTACTGTTCACTCCTTTTCAATGCTAGTTAAGGCTTGTCATGTGGGTTCGATAACGTGGATGGGGTAAAAACACTCACGTAGGCTGGGTAGTACGTATAATTATAACGAAAAGTATGGGAAGCACCATCAGCCGCCCTGCCTCTCTCTGCTCTCTATCTCAGACTGACCCACCAGTGCCTAGGGGCGAGTGTTGTTCAAAAACATGCTATGGTCAGCAGCAACGTGAATAACAGTCAATGATTCACACAGACGGTTGGTAGCGAGTCATCTACTGGTAACTGGTACTACTGAGAGCCAATGCCAGTTAAGGCTTTCTAGACAGAATATCAGCTTTCCCTCTGGTCTAGAGTATTAACGTTCATTAAGTAATGGACACCAAAACTGAGCAGCATAATCTAAACGAGGCCTTACCAAAAATATATAAAGATGGAACATATCCTTAGACTATCATTTATTCAGTATTCTCGATAGGAATCAAAGAATTTTATTAGCTTAATTACAAACCCTTATAAATTAAGTACTGTATATCTTAAACTGCACAAGTGCCATAGTTTTAAGAACACAAACATATTAAGGCAGGAACAACGTAGCAGGCCTACTGGCCCATGCTAGTTAAGTCCAGTTCACACCTACTCGTGTGCTGGTTCAATCTATTTTTAAGAGGAACCCAAGGTTCTCGTTTCAATGAAGCTACTTGTGAGTTTGTTCCACTTAGCCACTGCACCCCTTGGATTAGAATCTTATGTTAGTCTGCCTTCAACTGTTACTACTAGGATCACTTAAGCCTATCCAGATCATCCTGTAGCTCCTAAGCATCCCCAGGCAACTACTGAAATGGGCATAAATATTATACATACAACTTGCTAATAAAAGATTGGGTTGGATAATCAAGCATCCACACTAAACTGTTATACCAAAACAAAGCTGCCAAAATTATTCTACCTTTGTGTTAGCGGCAGGCCGACCTAACTCAAACTTCCTTTTCTTGCGAGGCTGGACACGTTTGCCTCCGGTGGCTCGCCGTTTATGCCAGTGATCACGCGAGATACCTAAAACCAGAGTAAGCCATATTAATGTTTAAAAAAATGATTGCTCTAAAATTCTTATGTTCATAATCAGCATTTCCCTACTCTTGTAAATAAACCCCGAAAGAGCACTGCAGTAGCCAATATTCTAGGAATTCAATAATGATATCAAAACTAATTTCCCAATGACTTTACAACTATATTGAGCAAATTTAGGTAATTTATGTAAACTGACAACCAGAAATAATTTGCATCTTAAGTGTTTTAATAATATATTGTACCACTATTATATCCTTCATACTTCTATTACTTGTGCTTATCGATATGAAGCTGCCAGACTGTAGCTGGGCCCCCTGCACCTTTTGCTTTAAGGTCAAATTTGTCTGAGCCTAACCTGAGGGAGGAACTAACCACTTACCTCCAGGCAGGTAAGCAAAGAAGTCAACCTTATAGCAAAATGTGTGCACTGTTGCCTCCAACAGTGCATCAACACTACACTTTATTTTGATTCAAATAATGTTTCTCTGAATTGACTTATCAGCCTAATTGTCTTTAGCGAATCTTTTCATTACTTATGCCCTATACCTTCATATACACTGGCATTCTTGAGGCCAGTATAGGAACACCACAGCAAGTCTTTCTGGCCAATACTAGCCAATCCTTTTCAAATCCAATCTATTTCACTCACATTTGTCCAACTATTCCCCAATGTTAGCAAAGTTAGCTTCAATACCTAGTGATAAGACAGGTTCTAATCACTCTTATATCTGTAACCGATTTTTAAAGCTTTGAAGGTTTTAGCTTTTATGACCCTACTTGGCAGATTGTTCCACTCGACAACTCTGTTCACAAACCGGTATTTAATAATTTCCTTTCCAAATCAAACTTATTAATTTAAATCCATAAATAGAGTTCCTTCCTGATTCAATATCCTCAGCACTTTTTATATTCTCCTTTGTTTATGCCATTCCCCCATGTTTATATCCCCACATCCTACAAAACCTGAAGACAATGAAGGCTTATACAGTGAATTAATTTTAACATCCTCTGGTTTTCCAATGCATCTATTATACCAAGTCTGTATTATGGTGACCAAAATGAACTGCATAATCTAATTGAGGCATTACTACTGATAAACAGAGCTGTAAAACAACTTCTGGAGTCCTGTTACTTATACTTCGATAAAAACCATGTAATCTGTTAGCCTTATGGCACACAAATTAAAAACTTATCTTGGTTTCAGAAATGATAAAACCCAACCTTGAAGGTCAATGGTATCCTCAAACTATTATTCTGCCTATTTACTTATAAAATATACGAAAGAAGGAACACTGCAGCAGGCCTACTGGCCCATGCGAGGAAGTCCAAGTCCCTCACAGCCCAAGCCAATGCCCCAACCTTGTCAAGGTAAGGTCATATTCACTTAAGGAGCATGGCTGTGACCAAATAAACAAGCTAGTAAAGGGTTCCAACTCTCACCCACACCCCCTCGTGATTTATCTAACCTATTTTTAAAACTAAATTTGGGGGTTTGTTCCACTCATCCACAACTATTTCCAAACCAGTGCTTTCCCATATCCTTCCTGAATCTGCATTTTTCCAATTTAAAACCCTTGCTGCACGTCCTGTCATGGCAGATATTTTTTTTTAGCACACTCTTTACATCCCTTTCATTTATTCCTGTTTTCCATTTATTCACCTAATCATATCCCCCCCTAATTCTATGCCTTTCAAGAGAATGCAGATTCAGGGCCCTCACTCTATTCTCATAGGAAAGATTTCTGATACATGCGATCAACTTTGTCATCCTCCTTTGACGTTTTCCAGAGCATTTATATCCATTCTGTAATACGGTGACCAAAACTGTGCAGGCATAATTTTAAATGGGGACCAAAACCACGGGATTTGGTTGGAGATTAGTTTAAACCCCGGTTTAAGGAGACTTGGACCTGCCTCGCTTTGGGCCGTGGGGAAATGTTTGCACTGTTTTTTTTTCTTATGTTCTTAACCAAGGAAATATCGAGTTGAAGACCAACTTGGGGGGATTCCTATTATTAAATGTTCTTGATATAAAGAACAAAAGTTTGGAAGGAACCCCTGCGCAGGCCTATGGCCCATGCGAGGAGGTAAAAAGTCCCCTCCCACCCAAATTGCCCCCAAACCCCAGTCGGTTCAGGTCACATAAATTTAAGGGAGGAACACGGAAAAACCAACCTGGTGCACAATCTTCAGGTCCAAACTCACACCCCCCCATCCATCAGTATTTACCAAACCCTTTTTTTTAAAGTACAAAACCTTTTGGGGCCTCTATAACTGTACGGGGAAATTTTGTTCCCACTCACCCACAACTCAAATTACCAAACCAGTACTTTTATACCCTTTCCTGAATCTAAATTTTTTCCAAACCCTTAAAAAAAAATTGCTGGAGTCCTGTCTAGGTTGATATTTCAGCACACTATTTACACCCCCTTTATTTATTCCTGTCCCCATTTTTTCACCTCAATCATTCCCCTCTAATTCCCTATCCCCTTTTTTAGACGTCCCAGATTCAGGGCCCTTAGTCTACCCTCATGGGGAAGGTTTCTGTACAGGGGGATCAACTTTGTCTTTCCTCCTTTTACATTTTCCAGGGCATTTATATCCATTCTGAAAATACGGGGGACCAAAACTGTGCAGCATAATCTAAATGGGGCCTAACCAAGGATGTATAGAGTTGAAGAACAACCTGAGGACTTTAAAATTATTTTTTGCTTCTTGATCGAAGGGCCAAAAGGGTTTATTAGCTTTATTTCGAACAAATTATGCATTTTTTGTCTTGGTTTCACATTTTCTGCTAACCAGAAATTTCCCAAAAACTTTTTGCCCAAACCGCAATTTAAGATCACCCTTTTTTTTAGTTTATATGTGGCATGGTTATTGTCCTTCCCAAAATTTTGAAAATTTGGGATTTGTTTATATTAACTGCATTCTTTCAATTCTCCGACCAACCCGCATCAGTTTTATTCAAATCTTCCTGGAGTGAATAAAAAAAAAAAGGCACAATACCGTACTGGGAAGTAAAACAAATAAAACCCCACATAAAAGAGAGAAACTTACGACCCACGTTTTGGTCCCACTTGGCCATTGACAGTCACAAACTTTGTCAAGGTCAAGTCGGACCGAAAGTCGTCGTAAGCTTCTCTTTTTTTATTTTGGGGTTATTTGTTTTATCGGGTTTCCCGGAGTGCTCTAATGTCCTTGTTTGAATGAATTCGGGCGGCCCATTTTGGGGTCCCTCGGCAAATTGTGATGTGCTCTTTTTTGCCCTCATCTATGTCGTTTATGTAGTTGTGAACAGCAGGGGGCCCAAAAACTGACCCTGTGGAAAACTGCCCCCGTGACGCTTTCCCCCCTTGATTTCTCCCCATTTATGCAAACTCTCTGCTGCCTATTTTTTAAACCCCTTTCCTCCCCCCCGGGAAAAAAAATTTTCCTCCCATTCCTTTTGCCTTAATTTTCCTCAATAGTCCCCTGATGTGGGGCCCCCGTCAAAAGCCCTTTCTGAAGTCCCTATACACAATATATTCCTTTTCCTGATCTACCCCCCAAATACCCTTTGTTTAAAAAAAATTAATAAATTTTGTAAGGGAGGGGGCGCCCCCTTTTTAAAACCATGCTGAGATTTTGGGTTTTTAAAATTTTTGCTTTTTCAAGGGGGGTACGAATGCCTCGGCCCAAATTTTTGGGCAATTATAAGTAGGTTGGTTTAAACCCCGCAACCACCCCCGGGAAGTACTACCGTCCTTGGGCCCCCCCGATGATTGTGAAACAGAAAAAACCCGTAACTGTTTTGGGATGATGGTAGGTTTCTTTGGTTTTTTTTCTCTTTATAAAAACCCCTAAAGATAACAGGGATATCTTGTACCCTTTCTTCCCCTTTGGGGCACAGTTTACAGACACGCCCCATGCTAAATATTTTTATACATACGTCTAGGTTTTTTCCTTTTTTTTAAATAGCTTTGGGTTTTTCTTTTTTCTTCTATTGTCCATGGGGGGAAATGGAAAAAAATCTTTCTTCCGGTTTTAAACCATGGTTTTATTTGAGGCGACTTTAAAAAAGCTGGGAGCAAAAGGGTAGTAACCCCCTTTTCCTGTCCGGAAAATTTACTAAAAAAAAAAGAAGAAAAACTTTAAAAACTGGGATGCTTGAATGTGGGGGTGTAGTGGGGGATGAAAAGAAACAGATGTTTGTGTGTTAGAATAAAAAGAAGTTGAGTCCTGGCCCTAAGCGAAACAAAGCTAAAGGGGGTGGGGGAAAAGTTTCGGGGGGGGAAATAAATGGGATTAAATCTGGAGTATTGAAGAGTTAGGCAAAGGAAGGGGTACGAAATTTTGAATGATAGTTATGGAAGGAGGGAAAAGAAAAATTTGTGTGAAAATTTCAAAAATTTGGGGTTTAAAAGAAAAGGTTGGATGGGGAGAAGTGGGTCTTAATAAGGTGTATGCCCGGAGAAGGGGAATGCAGAGGGAGAGAGAGTTTTTGGGAGATGTTAAGTGAATGTATAGGACCTTTGAACCAAGTGAGAGGTAATTGTGGAAAGGGGGGCCCTGAATGCTAAAGGGGGGGAAAAACTTTTAGAGATGGTGTGGTGGGAAAGTTTGGGGGCCAGGTGTAAATGAAAAGGGGAGCCCTTTGATTGAAATTTTGGATAGAAAGGGGTTTAGTTATGGTAATACATATTTTAAGAAAAGAGGATAAAAAAGTATACAAGATTTGAGTGGGGAAAATGACATGTTTTTTGGTTATGTTTGGGGATAAAAAAACTGTTTGGGGACTTTAGGATGTCATGTTTATAAGGGGCCACAGAATTCAGATCATTTTGTTGTGCTCCTGAGAGTAAAAGGAGATGGGTAAAGGAGAAAAGAAGCCTCAGGGGAAAAGAGGGTGAAGGTTTTTAAAAATAAAAAAAGGAGGGGAGTTAGGGTAAATTTAAAAGCTATTGGGGATAGATGGGAATGAGAGATAGGGAATGGGGTCGAAGGGTATGGGGTAGGTTTTAAAAAAAGTAGGTTAAGTGTTCAGAAGTTTGTGGTTTGGAAAGTGGGTGGGGAGGGAAGGGAGCGATTGGTGGGAAAGATGATGTAAAAAGGGGTAGTAAAGGGAGAAAAAATTGCTTGAGAAGTTTTTACAAAGTAGAAGTGATGCAAGGAGGGGAAAAGTATATGGAGAAAAAAAAGGGGGGTTAAGAGTGGGGGGGAATGTAAAAGAGAGCAAAAGAGAGGTGGGGGAGATGTTATCAACAATTTTGTTGAAAAAAAGAAAAGTTTTTGGGTGAGATTAACAAGTTAAAAAAGCCTAGGAAAAAGGATTTGTCGTTAAAAAAAGGAAGGGGATTATTTAAAAGGAGAGTTAGAGGTATTTGGGGAAAATGGAGGGAAATTCGAGGAATTGTTAAAAGTTGATGAAGATAGGGGAAGCTGTGATTTCGTGTATGGGCAAGGAGGAATAACATCTTGTAGGAGTGAGGAAGAGCCCGTGGAGGTGGGGGGTCGTGAGGATAGGTAAAATGAAAAGGGGGGAAGGCAGCGGGATTGATGGGATAAAGATAGAAATGTTAAAAAACAGGTAGGGGGTATAGTTTTGGAGTGTTTTGGGGCAAATTTTTTAATAAATGTATGGAGAGGGTTAAGGACCCAAGATTTGGGAGAGGCATGCAATTCCCTTTTTATAAAAGGGAAAGGGGATAAAAGAAGGTGCAAAAATTATGGGGGATAATTGTTGAGATACCCGGTAAAGTGTTGGAGAGTTTTATTTAAAAGAATTAAGGTAAAAGGGGGAATAGGATAGCAGTGAACAAGGGGCTTTTGGAAAGGTACGAGGTGTGTGGACCCGTGTTTACAGTGAAAAAAAATAAGTGAACAGTATTAGATAAGGCTAAAAGAGGTCTTTGTGGCATTTATGGATTTGAAAAAGGTGTATGCAGGGTGGATAGGGGGGAAAATGTGGCAGATGTTGCAGGGTATTGTGTAGGAGGTAGGTTACTGAAAGCAGTAAAGAGTTTTTACGAGGATAGTGAGGCTCAAGTTAGAGTATGTAGGAAAGAGGGAAATTATTTCCCAGTAAAGTAGGCCTCAGACAAGGATGTGTGATGTCACCGGGGTTTGTTTAATATATTTATAGATGGGTTGTAAGAGAAGTAAATGCAAGGGTCTTGGCAAGAGGCGTGGAGTTAAAAGATAAAGAATCACACAAAGTGGGATTTTGTCACAGTTGCTTTTTTGCTGATGACACTGTGCTCTTGGGAGATTCTGAAGAGAAGTTGCAGAGGTTGATGGATGAATTTGGAATGGTGTGCAAAAGAAGAAAATTGAAAGTAAATTTACAGGAAAAAGAGTAAGGTTATGAGGATAACAAAAAAATTAGGTGATGAAAGATTGGATATCAGATTGGAGGGAGTTTAGTATGGAGGTGGTGAATGTATTCAGATATTTGGGAGTGGACATGTCAGCGGATGGGTCTTGAAAGATGAGGTGAATCATAGAATTGATGAGGGGAAAAAGGGTGAGTGGTGCACTTAGGAGTCTGTGGAGACAAAAGAACTTTGTCCTTGGAGGCAAGAGGGGGGAAAGTATGAGAGTATAGTTTTACCAACGCTCTTATATGGGTGATGAATGTTGCAGCGGGAGAAGGCTGGAGGCAGTGGAGATGTCATGTCTGAGGGCAATGTGTGGTGTGAAAAATAATGCAGAGAATTCATAGTTTGGAAGTTAGGAGAGGAGGTGCGGGATTACCAAAACTGTTGTCCAGAGGGTGAGGAAGGGTTGTTGAGGTGGTTCGGACATGTAGAGAGAATGGGGCAAAACAGAATGACTTCAAGAGTTTTATCAGTCTATAGTGGAAGGAAGGCGGGGTAGGGGTCAGCCTAGGAAAGGTTGGAGGGGAGGGGGTAAAGGAGGTTTTGTGTGCGAGGGGGTTGGATTTCCCAGCAAGCTTTGCGTGAGCGTGTTTGATAGGAGTGAATGGAGACAAATGGTTTTTAATACTGGATGTGCTGTTGAGTGTGAGCAAAGTAACATTTATGAAGGGGTTCAGGGAAACCGGCAGGCCGGACTTGAGCCCTGGAGATGGGAAATAACAGTGCCTGCACTCTGAAGGAGGGGTGTTAATGTTGCAGTTTAAAAACTGTATTTGTAAAGCACCTTCTGGCAAGACAGTGATGGATGTGAATGATGGGTGAAAGTTTTTTTTTTCGGGCCACCCTGCCTTGGTGGGATCGGCCAGTGTGATAATAAAAAAATTTTCCCACTATGGAGGTTAGGCTTTTTGGTCTATACTTCGAAGCAAAGGACCTGTCACCTGCTTTGAAATAGGTATCACATTTGCCATTTTCCACTTATCTGGCACCATGCCAGTTTGTAGTGATATGTTGAAATGATTTGCCAAAGGTTTGCTAAGCTCCTCTTTACATTCTTTTAGAAACCTTGCATACAGTTCATCAGGGCCTGGGGATTTGTTAGGTTTTAATTTATCTATTTTGCCTAAGGACCATGTCACTTTTGGACCCTAATCGTGCAGTTTATTATCATCCTGTTCTACATAATTTATCATTTCTGGAATCTCGCTGGTTTTCCTCCTGTGTAAAAACGAGGAAAGTATGTGTTTAAAAATTCTACAAAATTTCCTTATCACTGTCAGTGAGCTGACCCGAGTAACTTTTTAGTGGGCCTATCTTGTCCTGATCTTACTTCTGATACCTGAAAAAAATCCTTTTGGGTTAGTCTTCAATTCTCTTAAACTTTAACCTCAATCTCTTTTTGCTTTTATAATTCCCTTTTTTATTTCTCTCTTTAACCCTTTCAGGGTCCGTCCCGTAGATCTACGGCTTTACGGTGAGTGTCCAAACCGTAGATCTACGCCATGAGCTCAGCTCACTTGATAAACTGTGAGTGGTACATTTGGGCCTAGATATGAGAGAATACATCTATGTGGTATGTGTGCACCACATAAAACAGATCCTGCAGCACACTGTGTATAATGAGAGAAAAAACTGAAATCATGATTTTTCGTTAAAAAAGCAACCCTTTTCGTGTTTTTTCGTATGTTTTTTTTTTAAATTTATTTGCGATTTTCTTGGTCTCATTTGATAGAAAAGGGGAACATATTTCAGAAATAGAGATGATTTTTGATTGGTTTTACATGGAAAAGGGTTGAAAAATGAGTCAAAATAGCGGAAATGTTAAATTTTTGCCCTTTCAAGAGTAAAAAACGACCTCACACGTCTAATACACCCCGCTGGGGGGCTAAATTTCATTCAAAATATGGTATGATATTTATTAAATTATTTTCAGTATTGCATAACAGT
>NW_026465391.1:0-35259 GCF_026875155.1 Cherax quadricarinatus
GGGAAAAATAACACCAACACAAACATCTCTCGACACCCCCATCTCCACTAAACCTTTACAAAAACTCAATGTATGTCAAAGGCCCTAAAATTGGAACACCCCTACCTGAAAACTCTAAACAGCAGACACATTTATCACCTTCAAAACTACTGTTGGGAAAACATTTATCTCCTGATACACTCATCAACTTACATAAAAACCCACCTGGTGGTCCACATTTACTCACTCGCTCACTCACTCACCCATTTGCTATAAGCACAGAAATACATATCTAATCTTAAAATATGATTCCAAATAGTCATAAGTTTGCCTGTGATACCCCAAATATAGAAACTATGTATTGTGCCAAAAAAAAAGCTTCACATTGCTAAGCTCACAACTAGTATTGTCACTTAGTATTTAGTCACTTAGTATTTAGTCAACTTACTCCAAAATTTTGTTATAATTTAGGGTTAGGAATTAATCAAAGTTTGCCCAAAATGCTAGCCATGCTAGGTGTTCTAGTGGCCCCCTCTGAATTAGTATTTTACTACTGTAAACAACACAATAACCAAAATCTGTAAACCCTGATTGTAATCCTTTTAGAGAATAAAACTTTGATTTGATTTTGACTTATGACCAGTTGGTCAGAACCAAGCTGGTCATAAGTCGGATGGTCCTGTACTATGATCTATTTAATTTTTCCCTTCGTTAATTCAATATATTTTTTAAGCATACAAGTTTTAAAAGCAAACAATTTAGGTTAAGAACTTAACACACTCGTCTGAACCCAACTTAGTGCTTCAAAAACTGTATAATGCATTAAGGTACCATTTTAATCCAGAGCTCATTTGATAAAGAAAAAAAACTCACCTTTTGAATGACAGTCTAGGTTCTCTCCTCCCCAGATATCAAACCCAGAGTCATATGTACCCAGTCTTTCAAAGAAAGCTTTGTCGATGGAGAACAGTCCACCGGCCATGGTGGGTGATCAAAACAGGCTGGCTGGTGCTGGTGGCGTGCACGCTCTTTGCTTGGAATAGCATGCCAGTTTTAACTAGACAAGCATGAAGAAAATTGATTAATCATGTGCTTACGTACCAAAAACTATTATAGTACAGTAACAAGAGCAAATGTGTAAAACATGGTAGGGTATCTTGGAGATTGATGCTTTGCTACATAAGCTTTTTTTCAATTACAAAGGAACCACAAGAACTATCTTATATTTTCACAAAGTAATGATGAATAGAAAGGGGGAAATTTCAATACTCTGTGGATCACGTTTTTAAAAAGGAAGGCATTTGCACGTATTGATAAAACCCTTCCCCCCCACAACTGAGGTCAGAGGTGTGCATTCTGGACATTGAAATTGCTGCAGTTTCTAACTTTCCAGTTTTAAACTTTACTCTGAAGATTGCCAATTTGTCCCAAACCAAAGCATGATGATAAAGATCCATTATTATTATTATAACAAAAAAAGAAGAGCTAAGTCTACAAGAGTCATACAGCAATAAGGATCCAAATGTAAGCTTTATTGCTGGTTTCTTTTCATATTGTTATGTATGCAAAGGGATGATATATTTACTTCTACGACAAATTTAAAGAAAATTTCACAAATATTAGGCAAACTCTATAGCCTATTTTAATTTTTCAAAATTTTCTATTCAACTCCCCCGTGTAGAAATCTAAGGGTTAACAGTTTTGGGAAAAGTTATTAGAAAATTAATGAACTAGGACTTTTTCTTTTTCACTTTGAAGACAACTGTGTCATCTTTAAAACGATACTGTATTAGTAGGGAAGCCCTTCGCGGTTCAATCTCCAATGTAAACAAAATAGTGTCTTCATTGTCAAGTCTGTCTCGCATTCAAGGTAATGTCTGGGTGAATGGTTTCAAAAAATGTCCCCTAGAGGTATATCTCTATTATTATTTTTCTGAAAGACAACAAAAAAAATTACATGAAAAGCACAAAAATGAAGTAGAAAGCATAAAACGTGACAAATTTCTATTTTAGGTAAATGTTCTCTGGAAAAAATTACGTACTACTAATTTAACGAATTTTTCCCCGGGTTTTAACCCTGCACTCACTGTATAACCCTTTGGCTTATGTGTGCCCCAAAAATTTCCTTTCTGTAAAAATTGACCTTAAACTAAAAATTTGTATCAAAGTGGTAAAAATAGACGGGTTGGTAAGTAAGAACACGGGCAATTTTTGGGCATTTTAATCCGAAAGTTTTGCCTACATGTAGGTTTTCTTCATTCAGTCAGAAAGTCTAAAAAGAACATTTTTTCAGAGTATGGAACGAACGCTTCTCCAGGCTGAGGGATGAAAACCCTCAATTCTTGATTAAAGGGTGATAGACTGGGTTTTACCTGGAGGAGTTTCGGGGGTCAATTTCCCCCCCATGGCCCGGTCTGGGGACCGGGCGCCTGGTGGATCAGGCCTGTTTCAACCAGGCTTTTATGTGGTGCACGCAACCAAATACACCCACGCCCGGTGGTCAGGTCGTTTTTGGTGTTGTCCGGCCCTGTTTTAAGACATTGTTTTTCCATTTACGCCCCTGCCTACTTTCTGTACTTACTGAAGAACCCTATGTGTAGGCGAAATGTTTCAGATTAAAGACCCTAACTTTTGCCTATTTTTCTTCCCCAAACAAAAATCTGCATGGTTTGAGTTTCACTTAAAATGGTGAGACAAACTTTTAGGGGTTTAATTTAGGGTTCTCATTTAAAAATTTGTCCTGTAGGGGTTTACTGGGATACTGATGTAATCCTTGCCAAAATAGACGAATGCTAGGCTACAACAACTTTCAGTTAGAATCTCCCCGAAAACCGTCATTAAAAAATATAAATTTTTACGTACCTTGCTATTTCATTATGAAATGAGCAAAAAAGGGGGTGTGTCATATAATTTTAAAAAGTAATTTGTTTTGCAGGGGCTTCCAATTTCTTGAAGAGTTTTAAAATTTTCAATGAAAAATTTACCATCTTAAAAAACTAAGACATGTCTCGATCAACTTATGATGACAGCCTTGAGAATCGTCGAAAGGAGAAAAACTAAATATTAAAAAATTTCTTTACAATATGCCCAAAGCCAACGCCCCGGGGCACCATTGGAGAAGACCGGGGGGGAAGTACCGGCGAATCAAAAACCAAAAAGCCAATGCCAAAAATTCCTAATGCTGTCTTCTGTTTTTTATTTTTTGCAAAGCCAAAATCCCCTTGCCAAAAAATTCGTTTGAAAACTCAACATTAGTAAGCACCACAATGGGTGTTAAAAAAAAAGATAAACCTGCAATCTAATTTAAGTAGTCTTCCCCCCTATTTTTATGCATGGGTTGGAAAAAGGGAGAAAACTTATTAAAGAAAAACAAAGAAAAAGGGGAAGCATCACAGAGCCAAACAAGGCCTTTTTTTTTGATGAGCCAACATTTTTCAAGTAACTCGAAAATATTTAAATTCCACCCCAACCCCTTATTCTGTGCTTTACTACGTATGATTATTGATGGGGTTTAAGTGACTTTGGGGAAGTTTTTTTACAAAAACTTTCAAATGTTCTCCCCAATAAGAAATTTCATTTTTTTTTTTTTTTAAATTTCGTACAAATTTTTGTGTTTGGGTTGTCTGGGTTCGAATCCCCTTTTAGTGCTCCGTCCATGGGGAAGGTAACTGACGGGGGCTTCCCCAAAGGATGCCCGAGTTCGAATTACCCTTCAGTGCCCTTTCGAAATTTGGTTTTTTTTTGAACAATATTTTGTTTGTCCTGTTTCCGTTTTTTTTTATAATTTTAGGTTGTAGTTTTTCCTCCCCTATCCATTTTATTCTTTTTTGGGCCTTTTTCCCTCAATTTAAAATGTTGTGATGCAAAAAAACATTTTATTCTCTCAAAACTTTTAAATTTTGTCGTGATATGCCCTTAAAAGGGTACGAGCACTAAGTTTTTTTTTTTTTTGTTTTTTTGGGCTTACTATTTTTTTTACCTATCTTTGGTCACTATTTTAGTTACTGACAAAGCATAAGAAAGGGGTCATGCAGGGTCTGTTGGCCCCAAAAAGGCGGTCCTTTCAATCCATCCCATAACAAAAAAATTTCCCCAAAAATTTTTTCAATGTACCCAGAAAAAAGTTCTGATCTTATCCACCATTTGAAAAGTCCCACTAAAAACCCAACCCCCTTATCTATTTTATCCAACCTAAATTTAAAACTCCCCAAAGCCCTAGCCTCAAAAAACCCAACTAGGTAAAAGTTCACTCATAAACTCCCTTTTTCCAAAACCCAAATATTTTCCCTTGTCCTTTTAAATTAATCTTGTCTATTTTAAAATCCATTATGGGGTTCTTCTTAAAGAGTATTCAAGCCCCTTATTATATCCTCTTTATTAAACCCATTTTCCCACTTTACACTTGATCATGTGTCCCCTCGTTTTTGCTAAAGTGAATGTAATTTAAGATCTTCATTTTTTCAAAGGAAATTTCAAATGTATTTTAAATTATCATTTGCGAATTTTTTCTAAAAATTTATACCCTTCTATAATTGGAGACCGAACTGGCTGCAAACTAGGTGGGGGATTATAAGATTATAAAGCTGCGCAAAACCTCTGGATTTTTGCTTAATTTTGAATAAACCCCCAATATCTTTTTGCTTTATACGTACGCTTAGGCATGTGTTTGGTTTAAGGTTGCGCTCACCAAAACCCCCAAAGTCCTTTTTCGCAATCTGTATGGCGTTCTCATTTTTTAACTTACAAGTGCTAGGGTTATGGACACCCCCGGCTTCAAAACCCTTGCATTTATCTAATTAAAAGATCTCCCATTTTTTGACCAAGATAGGTTGTCAAAACTTCCTGAATTTCCCCTAACATCATTTTGAATCAATTATCCTACTTCTTTGTGTCACGGCGAATTTGCCTATACTAGTAATACCTCATCGGGGCATTTGTTTTTATAAACAACAATGGGCAAAGATGACCCTGTGGTAGCCATTGTTACAGATCCCACTCAAATTTTAAACCCCCATTTAGGGAAACCACATGCTTCCTGTCTGTACCCATGACTCGACCCATGAGAGCCTTTTTCCCTGGATCCCATGAGTCCATTTTTTAACAGTTTTGGGTGCGAACTCTATCAAAAGCCTTACTAAAATCTAAGTAAAAAATTTAAAAATTCTTTTGTGATAAACAGCCTCAAAAGTTTTATGAAAAAAGTTAAAAAATTTACAGACAAAAACGGCCCTCCGTGAACCCATGTGAGTTCACAAATCAATTATGCTTATAGATGGCTTTTATAATTCGGCTATAATTGATAGCAATTTCCCTACAATTGAGGTAAGGGCTAACTGCTGTACTTTCCCAATTTTGCCCTAGCGAACTTTTTATTTTGTTTTCAACTGTCCCCATCAAATACAGTTTTAAAACTTATTTAATATCTTGCTGTAACCCTAAAAAATCTTTTCCCAAATATATTTATTCTTTTCAGAACATTTTTTGTCCATAATCATTTTTAAAAATCCCCTTTTAAGACTTGTATTTTCCCACAGTCTTTTTTTCCCATGTTCCCTGTTTTACTTTTTCCCCAATTCGTCAAAAATTATCTATAAAAAATTTCATCACGTATACTCATTTTGCTCAATATTAAAGCTTCTTGTGGGAATTACAATCATTTGTTTATTGTTCATAGGATTCCCAAAAAACCGGTTTACAGACTCCTTTTCCTCTGAAAAGTAACTTTCATAAAAAACAAGGGGCAAGCACAGACCCTTGAAAGTCCTATGGTAACATTCCCATATTTTTTTTTATGAAAAGCACTTTTTTAACTATAAAATTAGTCTTCTTTTTTGTGTGTTGTAATTTTTGATAAGTCTTTCATGAACTACCAAAAATTTTTTGAATTCAAAATAAAACTTTTTCCCATTGATCTCTTGAATAATTTGTACAATTTGAAAAACTTAAAATCAGCATTACAACCAAGGCTTTAGCTATTAAGCTTTTATGAAATTTTTTTCAGTGGCCTTCCCCTTTTTTTACAACAAAATTTGCTAGCAAGAAGGCTTATAGTTAAAGGGGCGTTCCTCAATTTTTAAAATTTTTAAAAAAGTGGTGTCTTTTTATTTATCGCCAATTTTCCAACTTAAAAATATTTCGAAAACAAATTTCAATGGGAAGCTTTGTTTTTTTGTGCCAAAGCTATCTTTTTTTTTTTTTATAACTCGCTAGTAATTCTTTACTGTATATTTCGTATTTCAATAACTTGTACTTCAGCCCCTGGGGGGGGAAGGGGGCTAAGTCAAGCGGATGGGGGAAAGGAAGTTTGCGGAGAGGGGGGGGGGGAGGAAGCAAGGCAAAAAATTTCTATACTTCGTAAAAAATCAGTTTTGTAAAAACATACTGGAACTTTGTTTTAGTGCCTAAAACTTTCCCCTTTTCCACTTCAGTGTGTTGTGAAATAAAAAAGTGGCATAATATTTGGAATTTATTACAAAAGGACTGGATTTATAAAACCCCCTTTTGTGAAAAAATGTTTTTTATACTAACAAATTTCACAGTTTGTTGTTTATTGGAAAATTTTCCTTATGATATACTCTATAATTTTTCCCTTTATTTTCTCTTCTCTTTCACATTTGTTTTTTTTTTAATTATTTTTATTATAACAAAAAGAAGCGCTAGCCCCAAGGGCTTTTTTTTTTCAAACTTTAAAAAAAACATTTTGGGTTTGATTGCATTTTTCACTTCTTTTTTAAAGATTTCTGTTATCCCTTTTCCCCTTTTTTTTCACTTTCCCCTTTTTATATTAATCTCTAACATTTATATTTAAATCTCTGATTAGCCCCATTTTTTATTTTGGGCGTTTTCTTTTCACAAAAAAAATGTTTTTTGATAAAATTTTTTGGTTTTTTCTTTTGGTATACCTTTTTGATTTTTTTCTGGTATAATTTTCTTTAATTTTGAACTATAAAAAATAAGCCGAGGTAGGCCTACTTTCCCCTTTTATAAGTCGAAAAAAAATGCCCGATAGGGATACTTTCCCCCATGGTTTTTTTCCCAGACGGGGGGGGGTTAAGACGATATTTTTTTCGGTTTGTAACCCCCGAGGAATAGTCACCCCGGTAGCCCAAGAAAGCCGTGCGACATCGAGGACTGCCTAACTTTTTCCATTTGGGGGTTTAATCTTTCCCCCCGGATGCGACCCCACAGTCGTTAAAACCCCGGTACATTTTTCTGCTAGGTGAACATGACAAAGGTGTAAAGGAACCGTCAAATGTTTTTCCCTGCCAGGAATCAAACCGGGGTCTCTGTGTGTGAAGCGAGAGCTTTAGCCCCGGCCCCTGGGGTTTTTTTGCCCCCAAACAAATTTTGCTCCGTTTGTACATTATTTTAAAGGGAGGGACACACACTTTACAGTATTTTTGATGTTTTTTTTGGTATTAAGTAGTATGTCACTCAAGCATGAAGTACACCAGCTATTTTTTAAAAAAATCTGTCAGAGAACACTGCGAGGTACTGAGACTAGCCCATCAGTATGAATCCCCATCGATTCCCCACCACACCAACAAAAAACTTATTAAAATTTTAAAAGTAATGATCATATAAATAAAAAACATCATTAATTTTATGCGTGTACACAGAAAATATACTTTTAATAAAGGATTAAAAAATTGGATTTAAAGTTTGAATTACTAAAAAAGAGCAGATAAAACCCACTTTTAAAAAGAAAAAATAAACTTTTAATAAAACCTAAGAACAAAACCCCAAACAATGAAAAAACAACTAAACTTTTTTTATAATTTTAAAAATACAATGACAGGGTTCATAATTTTTGATATTAAGTGGATTTTTAAGTTAAAGGTGGTTTGTGATGCCCTGACTATGAAATCTGCATATTTCATTTAAAAGAGTTGTGAAATGGAAGCAAACATTTTTAATGTGGTGCTGCTGAAAATTTTTAAAAGTGAAAGGGAAAAAAAACCCCATATCAGCAGTTTAGGGAGGGTGATTGTTTTTTAAAGCAATCGATTCACATGTCATTAAAGGATGATTTCATGCACACTAAAAACAAGAAAACAAATCTAAAGAAAGGGATATTGTGTGTTGTGTGTGTGTGTGTGTGTGTGTGTGTGTGTGTGTGTGTGTGTGTGGTGTGTGTGTGTGTGTGTGTGTGTGGTGGGGTGTAAATTAAATATATATATAAATTATATATATTTTTAAATAATATATTATATATTATTTTATATATATATAAAAATTATATTATTTATTTATTTTAATAAAAAATTATATAAATATAATTATCCCCAAATGGGTAAAACTGGTCAATTAGCAAGAATCATTTAAAATTAATCCTTTCTAACATTTTCTTTAATGTTTAAGGATTATTTTTTTATTTACCTTAATGTAAAAATTTTATTTTGCACTGAAAGAACTTAGAAAACTTATTCCCTTATTATACAGTGAAAATTAATTTGAATTAACTAAATATATTTTACATAATTTTACAATAATTTATAATGAAAAAAACAATGAAAAATTTTTTTTTTTTGGATCAAAATGATTTTTGAAAAATTATTGCTACACAAATTTTTGCTTGCCTTTTGGGCAAAACGAGCGTTGCTATTTAAGTAAAACCAAAATTTTACCCATTCGACATGCTGGGGCTTTTATTTATTTATTATATAAAAGAAAACTAGGTAGTAGGTTGGGGAGAAACAACCACCCAGGGAGGACTACCGTCCGCCCGTGAGTGTAAAAGTAAGCCGTCATTTTTTTAAAGTGGTAGGATTGCTGGTGTTTTTTCTGTCCATAAAAGCAAAGGGTTTAGGTCGTTTGTCTTTCTTTCACTTAGGTCCATAACAAATGTAAAGCGTATGTAACACACCCCTCTGGGTTTTTTCTATTTTCTTTCTAGCTCTGTTTTTGTTATTTCCCTTTTTTCCATGGGGAAGTGGAAAAGATTCTTCCCCCTTTAACTATGCGTGTTGGGAAGAGGCGACTAAAATGCCGGGGGAAGGGCTGAAACCCCCTTTTCCTTTTATTATTACTAAATGGAAAAAGGGAAAAATTTTGTTTTCCCTTTTTTGGGCCCCCCCCTGGTGGGTAAAGGCTGGTGGTTGAAAGAAAGAAGATAAAAAAAAGGAAAAACCCTTAGTTTACAAAGCATGACCTCTGGGGAAATTTCCCTAATATAGGCAATTTTTTACAAGTAAAAGCACTCACAATGATGCAAGGTGAACTCAACCAAGTGATAAAAGCAAAGTGAAGAGAAAAACAAATTACTAAGCCAAATTTAACAATTTTAAATAAGCACTAAATTCTATTTATTGTAAATGGCAAAAATTTAATTCAAAATTAAAAAACTATGAAAACAACCGTTGAAGCCTGTTTATTTGTTTATTTTTTTTTGTGCACCATGGGAATGTTAATTTAAAAAAAGCAGCAGCTACACTTCCCCAACAGACCTACCAACTTTTTGGGGAAATTTTTTGTCATTAAACATCAATATAATTTAAACTACAAAACCCTCAGTACAATGGCTGTGCACCTAAAAATTAAAAAAAATGTAGGGCAAAAATTTATCTGAAGTTTCATTCACAAACTCTATGTTGATTTTTTTCTTATATTCCAACCCAAAACCAAGAACCTGGATCGAGATCAGTGATACACCTTCAAAAAGTTGTCCGAAAGTATATAAAACACCTCTTCAAAACATTGTGTATAATAATTACTTAAAAATGTCTCTGACACCAGTTCTGGTTCTTTGGGAGAAATTACGGTAGCCATGCGGATATGGGGAATGACCTTTCGGCTACCTGTAAATTCCAGTCAAAACCCCCAACAGCTACGAAGGAGGAATATGTATATTCTAGGGTGTCATCGCTAATCACATCTATAACAGGTGTGACTGCTGATGTCCAGTTACGCCCAATACGGTCTAATAGCGGCTCCAACCAACCTATGACAAGAAGGGAACCTAGAAGAAATTTGACGCACTGTCTACATAAGAATTTAACTATAATACTTGAAAACATTAACACTACCACTTAAATCAAAAGCAGGGACACAGAACCTTTCATATAATTAGGGCAGTCAAAATTTTAGCGTTTAATAGGAGGTTTACCTTGATAGGAAAGAACAAAGGTACAAAATTAAACCTAATTGGAGAAACAACTCTCTCCAAAGTCCTTACTTAAAAAAATAAAACCAGTTGCCAAATGTAGTCTTGCCAGCTAATAGAGGAGGAAATATATTAATGTACTCTAAAGGAAGTATGAGTCAACACGTTTTCTGCAACGAAAAGTTTTATAAAGTTATTATTTTCTTTTGACATATGCAAGCGATGTAAGATTTTAAAAATGAAAAGCACAAGGCAGCACATATGAATGGTTCTTGTTTTAGAAAATCTAATTTTTGATACTATTAAGTCCCCAAAACTAATGGGAACATATTGAAGTCAATACACACTATATACCCCAGATTAATCACTGCAAAATTTATCATGAAAGAACTACATTAGCCGACAAACCCATATTTAAAAGACAAATCACAAAACACACAGTCACATCTATAAAATGCAAAAAAAGATACATAAGAAACAATGTTGCACATCTTCCCCACAATTATACAATGACGATAAATAAATATTAGAATTACCTAACAAAAACTTGCATTGGTATAACTCTGGATTTATTCATCTCTAGTAATTCAGTGCTGTCATTATTCATAAAAATCTTATAGACAATAGCAGGTTGGACTGGTAGGGAAAGATAGCTCCCATTAAATTATTAATTTGTAATTTAATTCTACAATTATTAATAAGTGTTGGAACTGCAGTAATTTTATTGTGTCTAAGTCAAATCTGAGGGCCTGATAAGTCTCGTTATCCAAAAGTGGTACAAACGATCTTACACAGTATTTACAAATATAAAATAAATTAGCAATATAAAACAAATTATAATGAATCAGTCGAGATAATTATAGAATTTGGCCATGTATGTTATAGATATAACATACATTTGTGAAATGTTTATTTGTTCACTGTCCAAAAGTGATTGCTCTGAACCCTCTTGTGGAATACAATCCACCCTGCTCATTAAGCACTTATTTTTTAACCAGAGTTCCCTTCTTAAATTATACCAAAACAACTATTTCACTTCCCATGCCAATGCTATGAACATGTTTATCAAGGAATCAGGCGATTTTTAAGCATTTTAAATTGTAATTCTTTATGGAAGCGTGAAACAGGCTAGTTGAGGCCAGTTTGTGAGCCTTTACGCATAATCAGAAAAGTTGTGATCAAGTGATGAGTCAGTTAAATGAACAACTCTAGTAGGCACGGGTGCCTGATGCATACAATGAGTCCCCAGCTGAAGCCGCCGACTTGGACATCTCTCGGCTTGACAGTCCTGATCTGGAAGGTGGTCGTCTGCAATAACATCGATGACAGGGGCTACACAATGGTGGGTCTCGCGGCAAATACGAACGCAGAAGAGGCTCCAACCAACCTGTGATATGGATCCTTCAATCCCAGCTCTTCTTGCATCAGAAGATTTCTTTTAACAACTAATACTTCTGCTAACCTGTCACCTTCAGGTATCACCGAGGAACTGACACCCAATTATACCTAAATTTATGTGCAAGTGCAGTACCATTAACTCTATCTAAAATCTTCACAATCATCATTTAATAAATTAAAATTTTGTAAAAAGTACCACATACATATATACTCATTTCTGACAATTGGTTTTTACAAGAATGGGTACCTTGAAATTTTGCAAAAAAAGTAACTTAACATAAGCTGTAGAGGAACACAGACAAAACTTTTTGTAGAGAATATAACCTCTGAAAATATTGTATTGATTTATTACTCGCTCTAATGAGACAAATATGTCTAAACTTGTTTGCAAAATCCTTACGATATACACATCTTACTGGAGTTTTTACCTGGAGAGGGTTTCTGGGGTCAATGCCCCCGCAGTCTTGGTCTAAGAACAAGTCTAATGGTGCATCAGGGTCTGATCAACCAGCTGTTATCTGCTGGCCGTCACGCAAAGCTGACGTATGAAATCACAGCCCGGTTGGTCAGGTACTGACTTTAGGTGCCTGTCCAGTGCCTTCTTGAAGACAGCCAGGGGTCTATTGGTAATCCCCCTTGTGTATGTGGAGGCAATTGAGCAGGTTCTTGGGCCCCCGGACCTATTGTGTTTGTCTTTAGTGATCTAAAGGCACACCCCCGCTTTTCATCGGGGAATTGTTTGCATCTCCTGCAGAGTCTTTTGCTTTCATAGGGAGTGATTTTTTTGTGGCAGGTTTGGTGCCAATCCTCCAGGACAATTCCAAAGTGATATTACATGCTCTCTCGTCTGCATTTGAGGAGTACAGATCAAGGACCTTCACCAATCCCAGTAGGTTAGGTGCCTTTTTCACTTAATGTGTGCCGGTGAAAGTTCTTTGTACACTCTCCAGGTCCTTGCAATATCGCCAGCCTTGAAGGGGCCGTTAGGGTACAGCAGTATTCCAACCAAGAGCACAAGCGATTTGAAGAGAATCATCATGGGCATTGGCATCCCCTAGTTTGACCGTTTCATATCCATCCAATCTTTTCAAACAGATGAGGTAATACATTGGTTGTGGTGCTTTGAAGTGAGATCCTCTGACATTATCACTCCCTAGGCCTTCACATTACTTTTCCACTCTTTTGTATGGTGTTAGAATTTGTGGAATACCCCTGACTCATTTTAATTTCTTCCAAGTTCTCCATATCTGAGTAATTGAAATTTCTTCATCCTCGATGAACTTCATATTGTTTTGAGTGCCCATTGCAAAGATTTGGTTGATGTCCAGCTTGGAGTCTCGCAGTGTCTTCGATGAGTCACTGCCATGGTGATCCGGGTTGTCATCCGCAAAAGGAAGACACGAGCTATGGCTTACCTTCCTCAATAAATCTCTTCTAATCTATGGAAGCCTTCAACAAATACCTATTTATTATAATCACATAAAGTGCTAAACTGACAATGGTCATGCAGCCACTGCAGAGCAGAAAATAGTGCCAGGGCTATAAACAGTTAGGTTGAGAGGGAATCAGAGGTTGAGGGGAGTAGAAGGGTTGGAAGGGATGCTATGGGTTTGTGTGGTCGAATTTTGCATATTATTATTACAGTGACCCCCGACTTACATGGCCTCAACCTATGAAAACCTGAACTTTACAAACGTTTGTCAGTGTAAAAATTTGACCCCTGACCTAACGTTGAAAAACTTCGACTTACATCATTTCGTCCCGAACGCGGCTGTCTGGTCCGTCTGGGCCTGAGCACCTCCAGCTGACTAGGGTAACATTGCCCAAGAAAGTCAGTGCGTCATCAAGGATTATCTAACTTATTTCCATTGGGGTCCTTAATCTTTGTCCCCCAGGATGCGACCCACACCAGTCTACTAAAAGCCAGTGAAGAGAAAAAATGCCTTAACAAGTGCTCATATTGTGAATTTAAGGCCAGCAAAGGTTGGTTTGAAGAGATTTAAGAATCGTAGTGACATACAGTGTGATAAGGCTTGTTCTGGAAAAATGCCAAATAGGACCTACATTACACAGGAGGAAAAGCACTCCCAGGACACAAACAGTGTCTTCCATCACTTACCACCATATCTCTTCAATAAAAGTGTCATTTATTCTTCATTTAGTATCACTAGTAAATGTACAGTTGTCCCTCGATTTTTCGTAATTAATCCGTTCCTGAAGCCGTTACTATAAACGCAATTTACGATTTGCGAATCAATTGTCCCCATAAGAAAATAATGTAGATACATTTAATCCGTTCCTGACACCCAAAGTATTAGAACAAAAAAAATTTTTTACATGTAATATACATGTAGTACATAAACAATACAATGGAAAGAGAATGAAACATTAACAGCGTAACACTTACCTTTATTGGAGATTCTTCTTAGTGTAGGGAGACTGGAGGAGGAAGAGATTGATTGTTTACAGTTTTGGAAGGGAAATCCTCCTTCCAAGCAACACCTCAGGTACCAATTTGCTTTCTCTGGTGCTGCTTCTCTTCTCTGTTTCTTATGCACACTTGGAAACCACCTTGAGAGTCCACTCTAGTCCTGTCTCGCAAAGTATAACTGTTGGAGAAAGAGCTCTGTTTCGGCGTCTCTTTAACAATTCCCTAAAAGGCCCAAGACTTTGTCACTGAAACATATTTCTCACCTTCTTTACCACAGGCTTTGCACTGAGGAGCTTTCTTTCGAGCCAGGTAGCTTATTTAGTACTTTGCAAGCACTAAAATGAGTGGAATAATAAGAAATACATGTATTCGTAGGAGCACTTGAGGGGAACCTTCACTGCACTATAAACAATGCCAGACTGCTGGGTAGGGGAGGCCGACCCGGCTCACACCATGCATACGCGTCTCCGGCGAACTAACTATACACGAGTCAAGTCAACGTATGAAAGCGAGTCCATGTTTATACGAAATACCCCTATATTGGTGAAATTTACAGATTGCCAAGAACTATCGAAAAGCGAGGACCACCTTATATGCACAATATATACTGTTGCATGGTACATCCTTTCTGTGTGTAGAAAATGTATATTTATGTGATAAAAAAAAATTTCTTTGTGTAATATTCTTTGTTAAATTTCTCTATAAGGATTACAAATGCTGAGTTTACAGAAATTTTGGTTAATGTTTGGTTTACATGTATAAAATTGTGAAATACAGATGTACCACTAGATAGCTTAGCATGGCTAGGCATTTCGGCATACTAGTTTGAATATTATTTATTGTAAAATATTACAATTTATGAGGCAAGTTGGTATTTTTTATGGCTAAGTGACTAATACTAGTTTGTGGAGTTTAGCGATGTGAATGCTTTTGTTTTGGCACAGTACATAGTTCAGATATTGAGAGTATCACAGGATTCCTTATTTTAAGACTGAGATGAATTATTTCTGTTTATGGTCAAATGAGTGAGTGAGTAAGTGTTAACTTTTGGTGTCTTTGAACGGATTAATTTAGATTTCCAATTATTTCTTAATGGGGAAAATTAAATCGACTAACGATAATTTTGTCTTACGATGTGCTCTCTGGAACAGATTAATACATAATTGGGGGTCCCACTGTATTATTATTATATCAAGGGGAACAAAGTTCGATAGCAAAGGCAGTGCTACTAAAAGTCAAAAAGTGATTGTAAGTCTGCATAAAATCAGACAATCCACAAGAAAGTGAAGAACTGAAATAGGAGACCCGACAAACCTCACAGAGAGAAATAGGAATGTCATTCCAATGAGATACCCATGGGTAAATCGTGTATGGCCAATGCGGAGATGGTAGAGGCGCAGTCTCCGAAGTAAGGCAACAGTGGTAAGATGGCTACAAACCTAAAAGCTGTTAATAGAGTATGTTAATTTGTTATGTGCAGTCCGACCCCCCACTGTGCCAATGGCCGGCCAAACGGGCAGAATGATGGTAAAATAATCCCTGGAACGGAAAACCTCTATAGGGAAAACCAGAAGATCACACACCACTGACAGCGCAGCTGTGTCCACCTGTTCATTGCCCCACACATCAATGTTTCCAGAGACCCAACAGAAAATGACATCTGTGTTTGCTACTACCTACACAGCACAATCAGAGTTGAATATGGAAGACCAACGGATGAGGGGAATCACATTGTTTAATGGCCTGTAAAGCACGAGGAATCCAAAATTAATTACAAATGCCAAAGGAGACGCATGTAATACAGAGAAGTGCTATGAGGAATGGCATATGACTCGGTGGCTAAAACCTACCCAAGTCTAACAAATGACCCGACAACATCGTCAGGGAACACCCACGCAAACCCAACACTGCAGAAGTTTTGAACTATCTGTTAAACATGAGGGTCGGGGGGGTGCAACTGAAAGTGATCAAGAAAAAGAGAGCAAGAAGTAGGGAAGAACCTCCCAAAGGGGGAAGGGGGAAAAAGCAGATGCTACTGAACATGAAAGGGGGAGCCAACTGAAGAAAGATGGAGTGAAGCGAAGAGAAAACAGATGAATTCATTGCCAGATATTATTGCTTATTAATTTTAATTTAATTTTAAGCCAGCCCATAATGCCTGCATAAAAGGGGACTTTTGGGCATGTACACTTAACCACTGTATTCTTTGAAAAATCATGCAACAGTAAAAATTTAAAATAAAAATAAAATAGCCAGTCTGAAAATCAATTTAAGACTCTTCAAAAAAGCCACTTCATCACCCAAACTAAATGCTCAATACTCATTACTCAATACTCAATAAATTCCCATATCATAATTTTAACAAAATTTTTTTAACCTTTTATCCATTTTCACAGGAAAATTAATTGAATCATTGTTTTACAGAAAACATTTTTTAATATTAATAATCTTTTTCCCTTTTATAAATTAGATTCACTTTTAATTAAAATCACTGTACAATATGATTAATTAATAAACTACTGTACAACTATAATTAAAAATCTACAGTACACTAATTAATTCTTATGTTAAATAGTCAGAAGCCAATAAGTTAAGTTGGCCCATAATGCCAAGCTAATAGATGCCCTTTGCATTGCAACCTTTTTGTAAATACATAAGAAAAAAAAAAAAAAAAAAAAAAAAAAAAAAAAAAAAAAAAAAAAAAAAAAAAAAAAAAAAAAAAAAAAAAAAAAAAAAAAAATTAATATTTGAAAAGACAAAGAAAATAAATAAAAAAATAAATAAATAAAAAAATGAAAAAACTGAGAAGATCCAACTGATCACCACGAGAGTCACAGTCCCCAAAGTGAGGGGTGTTAAAACACTTAAGAAGGGCAGCGGCTCAAAAGAGATCAAAACGAAAACATCAAAGATACGAATTACGAAAGCAAGATATAAGCAAACTTATACCCCTGGGGCAAATAAATAATGGCTGCAGTATAATGCACTGAGAATAACAAAGACCCATTGAAAAAAGTATCCCAATGTCCAAGAACATACCTTTTTAAAATGTCATCGGGAAAAGGGATCAAAAAATGCAACAACACGCCCGAAACAGGAGGGATAACCGCAAATGAACTTTGGGCTTTTGTAACCCGACACCCCGGGGGAAAAACTCAACAACACTAGACTCCCCCCGGTTCCCTTTGGCCACAAATACCTTTGAAAAGAAGTCATTATCACAATGACGGGTATGTCAACAAGAGCATGATAAAATCTACGACTAGTGGGGTGAGTAAAGTCAATGTAGGGAGGCAACGGAAAGCTTAAGGAAGGGGAACAGAATCGTGACGGAAAAGATTGCTGCGAAGGGTTGTGAAAAATAAGAAGGGGCTGAGGCGCACTGGCATCCATAAAGGGTTTTTTTCATCCCCGTGATATAGTCAAGATAACATCAAGTTTTTTTCGGGGACAAAAACGCCGAACCATGACTAAAGAGACGGGTAATTAGAGCAAGTAAAATTTGGGGGAACATGGGGGGAACCAATGAGGTCTGAGAAGGGGGGGGTATAAACCGGAAGATTGCTGGCGAGGACAAAGAGCCCTCGGGGGAATGGGAGGGGAAAGGAGGCGGGAAAGGGAACTGGGGAACAGGACAAGAGGGGACTACATGAGGGGGGGGGGAACCTCCCCTTTGTGTGGATTTAAAAGGAGGAAAAATTAGGCCCCGGGGCTGAAAAGGAGAAATGCTGGGAATTTGAAGCACTGGGGAATCGAAGAGATTTGGGTTTGGGAACATGTTCAATTTTGCGGGTGATAGGCTGAAGAAATGCGGGGCGTGCAGACCCTCCAGACGAGAAACTAAGGCAATGAAGAAGTAGAGATAGAAAGAAAGGGGAGAGGGGGTTAAAGGGGGTAAAACCCAAAAGAATTAGGAGGGGGGTACCCGGAAGAGGTGGCACCAAACGAGCGGGTGGGGGGGGACCGCCAAGGTTGGGGGCTCCTACTACCTGAAAATGGAACACAGGAAGATTCCCTTTGAAGGCAGAGCCAAGAAACACCCATAGCATAAGGCCTTTTCACTCTCCTTAAGACAACGGATTTACTTTCATTAAATAGAACCTGACAAGGGCAAAAAAAAGGACAAGTTTTTTTTGCAATTTAACAAGTAGGGGAAGACGCAAGACGTACTGGCATGATCCAGGGCCCCGCAGACCCGATATAAAGGGAGGACGGGATTCACGACGTAAAATTTAAAAGCGGGTGATGTTACGGGAAAGCACCTCTGCCTGCAAGGGGGCAAACATATGTATCCACTCTGAAATTTTAAGGTCCTAAAGCAATTGCTCCAAAATACAAAACCACAAGACAAAAATCACACTGTACGTGGAGGGCCATGGGCAAAACCGCCCACCTGAGGGGAGGTGGGTGATCTAAAAAACCATCGCGTCTGAAAAACCATCACACCAAATTGGGGAAGAAAGGATGTGTAAAGGGGGTGCAAGAGGAAGGCACTAGAGCATTGGCCCTGGGGCAGGTGACAAAGCATCACCAGCAGGAGGTACATGGGGATGGCAAAAGTCTAGAGAATGGTCCAATAACAAACAAAATCAAACAGGGTCAAACAAGAAGGGGCCTGGAGGGGGAGGGGGTCATGGAACAGACTCCATGTAAACACTCTTTCTTATTATTTTAAGGAAAAAAAAGAAAAGAAAAAAAAAAGGGGAACAGCAAGGGACAGTTACTAGAAGGGATGGGGGGGCCGCATGCAGATGCAGCATAAAACCCTGCCATAATTTAACTTCACATAGTAAACCACACTCCAGGATAGAAAACCTCATACCACTGTCCCCCTGGGGACAAGAGAGGGGAAAGGGGGCAGTGGGAACCCACCAAAAAGCATACCTCCCTCCAAAAAGCATACTTCCCTCGGCTGCCACCTCCCAAACCCGGGGCAGGCAGCCCCGGGAATACACCCCACCTGCAGGACACCCTCCCTACCTCCTGGAACCCAAAAAGGCAGCCAGCACACCTCCGATGACCCCCAGATTCCACATAAACTACACTGCCCCAGGGCCCCCCCAGGGACGAGATGAACCCCAGCACATTTCCCCTTATCTAAAACCAAATCCCAAGGAAATACCCCCAGGGCTGCAAACAGAGGGGGAAAAAGGGGAGGGATGGGAAGGGGGGGAAAGGGAAAAGGGGGATGGGGAGGTGGTTTGGGAAGGGGGGAGGGGGGATAATTATTTTCGGCCCGAGGAAGGAAACCAAAAAGTAAAATTCCTAAACCCAAAGACCTCTTCACTGTCCAAAGGGACTCCCCCCTTCCTTGAAGAGGACTTGCAGGAATAAGTCCTTCATTTTCGGGGGTCTCGAAGAGGAAGAGGCCAGAGGAAACCAGATTACTTTTTTAGAAACGATTTAGTAGCATATTCTCCACTTTAATCAGTCTGTTTTTTTGTTATGATGCTGATGAGAATTTTTTTACAGACCTTCAGTTTACCCATGGAAATGTTCCCCAATAGCAGTTTTTGGGAAGGGCTGGATGCTTGGAGTCTTGGGGTGTCTGTGTCAACATATTTGCCCAAAATGAAACCCCAAAGAGCCAATAACACATTTTTAAGGGCCCTTCATTCAGCACTGTTCACAGAACTGATGAGGGCATTGATTTTAAAACACCTCTACCCTTGTGTGCGTATGTGTTTGTGTTTGCTTTGCAAAGCAAACATTTTAATATTGGGAAAAGAACATGAAAATTAACGGCTTCGTGTGTTTTTTTGTTGCCTAAATACAGTCCGGGAATTACAACTAATATTTACGTTATGATTTAAATAAAAGTAACAAAACTGTTCTGCTTTTTCCCTTTTGAATATTTTTAACATTTCATGTTAAATTCAAATAAATTTTTAATATTCTTTTTGTTTGAAAGCACTGTACAAAATGGGTAAAAAAAATTTATTTAAAGTGCAAGTGTTAAACTGTAAAGAAAAAAATTTGGGAAAATTTTTGGTTTTGAGACCCGGGAAAAATTTTTTTGTATAAAAAAATTTAAATTGTTTTTTTTATTTTTTAAGAAAAGAAAAATTTTAAAAATGAAAGACTAACAGGGGAGCATTTACTTAAATTTTAAAAATTCTTTAAAATTACAATTTCCATGATTTAAAAAAATTTTTAAAATACTGGGGGAAAAAAAGGGCCAAATTTTAATGATAATGGATGAGTTTTTTTTGGGGGGAAAAAAAAAAAAAAAGAACGGGGTTTTGAGGCAAGGGGAAAACCCTGTCCCCAATGACCTCGCATCTTTTTTTTTTATAGGTGTCACTGGGGGAAGCCTCACAAATGTTTGTTCAATGTGATTTTTTTTTTCAAATAAAATTAACAAAAAAAAAAATTCATTAAGAATATAAACAGTTTTTCAAGTTATCAAAAATGTTTTAAAAAAGTTTTAAAAAATTTAAGAAAAAAAATTTAAGATAGAAATTCATAAATGGAGTAAAATATTTTCGAAAAATTTAATATTAATAAAATTTTCCCTTAAAAAACAAAAGGCGAGAAGAAAACAGGCACCCTTTTTAAAAAAAAATTTGAGATATACAGTAAAATACAGTGGAACCCCAAAATTTTTAACTTAATCCATTCCAAGAGCTAGTTCTAAAATTTGGGAAAAATTTTTAAAAAACAAAAAAAGGATTTCCCATAAGAAAAATGGAAATACAGAAACCCCAAAAAAATTCACAAAAAAAAAACAAATTTTTTTAGAGATTAAATTTTAGGGTTTTTCATATACCCCCCAAAAATAGTGTACCCAAATTTGTATTTTAAAAAATTTTTAAAGAACATATAAAATAACACTTTTACTTACCTTTATTGAAGATTGGTGATGGCATCTGGAAGATAGGGAGGAGAGAGGGAGTTGGGGTTAGTGTTTGGAAGGGTAATCCCCCCTCCATAAGGACTTAAGGTATCAAAGCCCTCTCTGGTGTTACTTCCCTTCTCTGTCTTTTAATGCCACTAGGACCAGCTTGAGTCATTGGACCCCTGTCTCACAAAATAACTGTCCACAGTCCTCTGTTTTTGGCACCTCTTTAGGATTTCCCTAAAATGGGACATGGTTTTGTCACTGAACTTTTCACAAATAATTGTCTCTGAAACACTATCACCTGCCATCTCTTTATCCTTGATCCACACCAGCAACAACTTCTCAACCTGATCGATTGTCTGATCTTTTTTTGGTTAGCATATTAACACCTTTCGCAACATCATCTTCCTTGATTTGTTCTTTCTTTGCCAGTATAGAAGTGATGGTCGACTTGTTTTTCCCATACATCCTGGCAAGCTCAACAAGTTTCACACCACTCTCATACTTCTGTATTATTTCCTTCTTCACATCTATGGTGTTTCTCACTTTCTTTACCACAAGGGTACCACTAGCAAGTTTCTTTGGGCCCATGGTAGCTTATTTCACAGTCCCACAAGCACTAAAGACAATGAATTAATCATAAAATGTTTGAATGAGAGCGCAGGTTAGTGTTCACTCTAGCATCAAGAAAGCCAGACTGGCTTAGGCGTGGGGATGCGGACAGAGCGTGCTGGCGGACAGGTTCAGTACCCAGAGGTTTGAAAATAGGGGCGAGTTCGATAATAGGAACAAAGTTGGTTTTGAAAAAAGCGGTCGATTTTCGAAGTTTGATAAGCGATACGTTCAAAATTCGAGGTTCCACTGTATTAAGAACAATGAATAATTAAAAACACTATGGGCTGATTATAAATAACTTTTCAGAAAATCATATATGTAACAACAGCAGTTAACAACTATATTATGCTATATTAGTAAATGTATTTTTTTTATCATGTCGGGTTCCAACTGTCAGCTGCAGCTAGGGTATGATATTTATATATTAAAAAAGGACAATATTCCCTGAAAATGTTCTTCCTGGAAGACTGAAGAAAGATATAAATACAAAAAGGTTTGCTAGAGGAATATACCTTATTGCCGCCGCTACAGTCCAAGATAACTCCTTCCCAGTATTTGATGTCAAGAAGATCACCGACCCAGAAATAGCTAAACTCCTTATGATTCAGAACCAAACGATCACCAAACTAACTCAAGAAATGCAGGAACTAAAGGCTAACAATGCTGATTACCTCAACAAGATCACTGCTCTAGAACATAAACTAGACACTAGAACAACAAAGCAACACCCACACCCAGTCCCTAGACACCATCAACACTCTAAAAGACCAATCCCCCTACTTACTACCACATTAAAGAGGAAAATCAAAGAGTGCCCAAACAACTCCCATTCATAACCAATTTCCCAAAAACCATAATGCCCAAACACACTACTGACGCTGTTTATTTAAGGGCAAACTCCCCACCCAAAAGTCCCCCAAAGAACCGCATGGAGCCCACCCACAGCTTATAAAGGGACCACCTTCCCCTTAACATACGAGTGACGACCTAAAGGATTGAAAAACTAGGGGCCCCAACGGGTAAAAAAACAGTGCTTTTAAAACCCAAAACTAGCCTACAAAGAAACAACCACAAAAAAACATCTATTTCTATAAAAACGATTTTACATCAAGTGCCTTACCAAAAAAGACAAAACCTTTTTTAGGGTAAAAAATTTTACGCAATGCCCCAAAAACCACCATGCTTTGTGGGGGAGGGAAAAATCGCGTTAGGAAACACCCAGGGGAAGAGATATTCATCCTACAGAACTTCCCTTAAAACATCCAAAGGAGGCGGGACTAACAGAACAGAGTAAAGTGCAGATAATACCCATAGCCACCGTTAGTTTTTATATTTTCATAATTTTTGCCCCCCTAAAATTCTAAACCCCAACTACTTTTGATTGTCATTGTTGTTTTAAACGACCATTCTACCTCATATTTAAATTGTGTTTTAATATCTACAGAATCTTTTTCCCCCCCTTTTTTTAAAACTTACCACATCACTGTTCATTTTTATTTTTTAAACTAACCATAACTTGTCTTCAAAAAATTCTCCTCACTTTAAAAAATCCAAATTGCCCAATTTTTATTCTAAACCCCATTTTTTCCCAATTTTTACTTTAAACAAAATTTGATCAAATTTATTGTAAATTTCTTTATTGACCATTTTTATTCCATATTTTTTAAACTAGTTTTTTCCCCAACAAAACTTTTATATTACCGGGCTACCATTTTACTAGCATATTAAACCAAGTCTTTGCCATTTTTATTTTATCATTTTTTTATTATTCTTTTGCTACCAAATTTTGTGTTTTTTATCCTGCAATTTAAAATCAAATTATACCTAATTTTTGAAACAACTTATATAAGACCTTAGTGAAATTTACAATTGAATCTTGTGCCTTTAAAATATTTTAGTTTTAAATTACGTTTTAAACTCTAGCTAATTCTAGCTCAATACATAGTCAATACCAAAATTCACATATTAGACCATGGCAATTACTAGTGAGAGACTGGGCTATTTGAAATTTTTGTTTTTTTATATTTTTAGACTAAACCTATTGTACAAAGTTTTTTTCTAGCTAATACATAGTCAATACCAAATTCACTATATTAACCAAGTGCAATTACTAGTAGAGACAGGTGTATTTTTAATTTGTATTTTTAATTTTTAAATTTAAATTCATTGTACCATAGCTCATTCAAACTCAATACATAGTCAATCCCAAATTCACTTTTTGCCCATAGTGCAATTACAGTGAGAGACTAGGCTATTTTTAATTTTGTATTTTTATATTATTAGATTAAAACCTATTGACATAGCTCATTCTAGTCAAAACTGACCCACAAAATCATTTTTAACCCTTAGTGAAATTTACAAGTGAGATCTTGTTCTATTTTAATTTGTATTTTTAAAAAATTTTTTTTATACCTGTTGTACTTTATTCATTCCAGCAAAACACAAGACAACTCAACTTCATTATGTGAGCAGTGCTAACTCTACATGACCAAAAACTCGGCATATACTTTCGAAATTTCCCCTAACACAGATATCAGTACTAAACTCAAAAACACAACTCAGGATTAAATAACCATAATTTAAACCTAAAGATATGATAAACTTTGCCCTGATCTAAACCTCCAAAAACTCACCCAATCAAAAACCTATTGAAATAACTGCCTTTTTTACACAGCATCACAAGCCAGACACCTAAACAAGCTAAAATCTATCAACTTAACTACAACACAGGTCCTTAACAAACACATGATGACCTCCTACACCCTTGAATCACTAAAGACACCCTTCCCTGCATTTTTTCACTGAGACCGGGTTTAAAGCAGGACACAATAGATTCTACCCTCTACCAGGATACCAGAAAATTCACAACTGAAACCAAACCAAGGGGGGGTGGTATGCAATCTATTACCTAACCAAATTATCTTTATTGCCCATTTTGTTTTAGTGATAAATAGGGGGAATACATTTTTGCAAATTTTTTACTGAAAAAAAACCTTAAGATGCCTATAAAAAAATGGGTGCCATTTACCGATACCTCCACAAACACCCCAAAAATTCAGTGAGAAATTAAAGTCACAATAACAGCAAATGAAAAAGCACCACCTTCTCTTAGCTGGAACTTCAACATCAACCTTGGCTTACTAGATGATCACCCCTGTAACTGATTTCATCAAACAATATGAACAACACATTTCTCATACCCCAAAAATAACTAAACCAACCAGGCTCACTGAGACAAGTGAACCCAAAAAGACCAATAGGCCAATATACAGCCCCCCTTAAATAAAGGGGTAATCACAATAGCACTACAGACCACTACCCTACCTTCCTCCTGACAAACATTAGTAAAACCCCCACTTAATACAACAAATTCATTTTGATCCCTGACAGGCCCTCAGTAAGGAAGTTCACAGCTGACCTAGAGACTGTTACTGGGCCCACAAATTCTCCAAGGCCAATGGGGATTGATGACTGGACAACATTTTTTTTAACAAATTACTTAACATACAACAAACATTTTCCTATAAAAACAAAAAAGATCACAAACAAACGGGTTGGTTCCCATGGCTAACCAGCACCATTTTGAAATCCATTGACAAAAACACCCAAAAGAAAGCAATATAGACAACTTAATACACAAAGATATTCTTTAAAAACTATTCATCAGCTCTCACCAAAGTAATAAAAAGCCAAACAAATATACTACTCCAGTAATTCACAGACACTAAGGAGATATAAAAAAAAACCTGGAAAACACCTCAGATTTTAGGGGCCCCAAACTGGAAAAAAACCCAAGAAATTTTCCAACAAACCTAATGAAACACCACTACATCCCCCTGACACAGCTAATAAATAAAAGACTTCTTCTCAACCCAAAGGGCAATCCGCCAGAAAATCCCCCCTACCAATGCCCCTCCCGGGACTACCTAGAGGGAATTTCCCTAATTCCTTCTATCTTTTCCCCAAATGGCCCACGGAAGTCACCGAGATTTTAAAGCCTTAAAAAAAACTCGGGGGAAACTCCAGTCCCACCCTTACTGACAAGCGAGCGGCCCCGTCCTCTCGCATGCTATTTTTATTACTTTAACAAGTCACTAAAGACTAGCACCTTCCCAAAACTCCAAAATGGCAAGGTTTACCCAATACATAAAGGTGGGGACCCACAGATTAAACAACTATAGGGCCCAAAACTAATTACCATTGCTATCCAAAAAATTTTTAGAAACTCTGCACAGGAGACTGTATTCATTTTTCCGCTCAAAACATACTCAACCCCTGCCAATTTGATTCAGAAAAAAAAAAGACTAATGACATATAAAATGCAGACTGCTTTACACAGCATTGGAAAAAAAGGAATATCCACTAGGAAAAATTTTTATTGACCTAAGAAAAGCTTTTGACACAGTAGACCACGACACCCTCCACAAACTTATCATTACGATAAAAAAGGGGCCCTCTTTTGCTTATTTTAAAACTTTCATTATAAAAGGTATCAGTAGTCCCCCATTAAAGCCAGCAACAGCAACACGGGCCCCTTGATACTGGAGTTCCCGGGAAGTGTCCTTTGGCCCCTGCTCTTCCCCATATACATCATGACCTTCCAAAAGCATCCCAACACCTGAAACCCATTCCTTTTCGACGACACGACTTATGTCATCTCTCACCCTAACTTCCACCCTCAACACACTGTGAATGAGGGGGCTGATCAAAATATCGACTTGGGTGACAGCCAAAAAAACTTACGCTTAAAAAACTATGTTTGGTAGCGAGAGAGAAACACAAAATTAAAATTTAAATTTACAACACTCTAATAAAAGAAAAAATGGGGGAAATTCCTAGGCTTATACCTTTACAACAACCGAATTTTTAGCACCCATATCCACAACAACCCAAAAAAATACCAAAAGGTTTGGGGTCCTCTCCAAATACGATACAAAATGCCCCCCAAAATGCCCTTCTCACACTATACCACTCACTTTTTTATCCTACCTCACCTTGCTATTTGTGCTTGGGGGGTCAAATGCAGCAACACACCAAACCAAAAATAACCCAAAAAAAACTGCAGTAAAATAATCACTAAAACCATCCCTGGCAACACCCCCCCCCCCCCCTCTTCAAGACCCTAAACTTACTCCCCCGTTCAGTACATCCACACTTCTACGGCAAACTACATCTACAGGGCCTTAAACTCTAAAATTTAACCTTGCCTAAAAAAAGCTTTTTTTGATAGTTGTACAGAACCCACAGGCATAACACCAACACAAACTCTCTACGACATTCCCCTGTCCGACTAAACCTTACAAAAATTCAATGTATGTCAAAAGGGCCCAAAACGGAATACCCTACCTGAAACTCTAGAACCAGACACATTTATCACCTTCAAAAATACCCTTAGAAAATACTTCCCCTGAACACCCGTCAACAACTACAAGAATACCACCGGGGGTTCACACTTACACTCACTGACTCATTTACCATAAACAGAAGTATTTAAACTCAATCTAAAAAAATAATCCCGATACTCCAAACTGGAAAAATTTTTGTGCCAAAAAAAAGCATTTTCATTGCTAAACTCACAAACAGTATTAGTCACTTAGCCATAAAACCCAACTTACCTCAAATTTGTAATATTTTACAATTTTAAAATAAAACAAGTCGCCCGAAATGCCAGCCATGCAAGCGTTCAGTGACACCGTAAACACTATTTACTACATGTAAACCACACAATAACCCAAAATTTCTGTAAACTCAGCATTGAATCCTTAAGAGAATAAACTTTGAATTTGAAATTTAATTTACTAGAAAGAACAGGCCCTAACTCCCAAACAGGTTACGAAAATGTGTAGAGGGAAATTTTTTCAACAAATTTCTTCACAAATGGTGTAAAAAGAAATCAAGTGCTATTTCAACCTTTTATTCTTAAACACAGCTTCCTTGTACCACATTCCCCTACATACAGTTTTACTCCATTTTTTTTTTATCATCCCTTAAACACCTTAAAGAAGTTTTATAATGGGAATGCATAACCGCAAAAATCCAGTGACTTCTACATTTTACCAAAACCCTTTTTGTTACACCTTCCACAACAGTTTTTATAATTCTGCCATGTCACCCAATACAACTATTTCTTGGGTTTAATATATCCCCAAAAACTTTCCCCATTACCCCCTAATTTTTTTTCACTCCCCACCCGCAACAGGCAAACCACTTTTCCCCAACCTACTTTTTTTTCTAAACCAGGGAAATTCATGAATTTAAACATGTTAAGTCTCTTTCCCCCAATGTTTATTCAATTGTCCTAAAATGGTTTATGAGCTCCTTTTCTCAGCATACCTAACAAATCTCAAAATCTTTTTCCGATCCACATTTTTCTAATTTTCAACCCAATTTTTAAAAACATCCAGCTTTATTCATTCTCACCACAACAACACTTTGTTAAAAATTCTCTTACAACCAACACATTCAAGAGTCCAATTTCAATATTTCTTTTTTCCTTTCATAAGGGCATGTAGGAAATAGGTTTAAATCAACCCGATTCTGCGAATTTTAGATACATATACAAACTGCAAAGGGTTTCTTATTCACTTAACAATAAGGAGGACACATTCCCCCATGTGACAATTTAAATAGCTCATAACCCCACATGAAAAGAGGAGCTTGCGCGACATTTTGGGCCAACTTGGACCATTACGAAGTCACACTAAGAAAAGGAGAGGGGGAGTAAATAAGGGCCCGGAGGTGGTAGTTTTTCCTGGAAGTTTACCTGGAGAGAGTTCCAGGGTCAACCCCCCGCGCCCGGCTTACCAGCCTCCTTAGGTCAGTGCCCAGGGTGCGACCCACACCGTCGACTAACACCCAGGTACCCATTTACTGATGGGGAAAAAATAAAACAAAAAGGTGGAAAAAAACACGTCCAATTTTCTACTTTTGGCTGGGGAAACGAACCCAGGCCCCCACCGTGTAAGGAAGCAGTGTTGGTAGTAGTAGAGGTGGTATAGTGAAGGAAGGGGTAGAGTGGTAGTAGTGGAGTAGAGTAGTGTGGAGGTAGATGGTAGTAGTGGAGGTAGATGGTAGTAAAGTGAGGTAGATGGTAGTAGTGGAGGTGGAAGTAGTAGTGGAGGTAGAAGATAGTATGGAGGTAGAAGGTAGTACTGGAGGAAGAAGGTAGTAGTGGGGTAGTATGGTGAGGTGGAGCCAGTCAAATACTAAGAAAGAGGAGCACTGCAAGGAGCTAGTGCCCATAGAGGATAGGAGCAAGAACACAGAGGGAAGAAAAATAAATAATGATTGTCGGACCGGACCAAAACGTTGTCGTAAGCTCCTCTCTTCTATGTGCGGGTTATTTGTGTATCGTTCCAGTCACGGTATTGTGCCTTTTTTTATTATTCAAGCAGACTGTCAGAATAAAGTACTGATGAATGTATAATACACCTGCCATCCGACTTATGACCTACTCGACATACGACCACTTCGATTTGCAACTGCATTTTGTAATGCCAAATTTCTGGAGATAAACAACTGTTTGTGTTGTAGTGTTTGTCCTAAACCTTACAGTATAAAATACAGTACTAACAGCATAAAAAGTAAGTAATGCAAAAAATGAAATACCAGAATAAAATAATAAAATAAAGTCATTACAAAAATGTGATGTTGATAATTCAGTAATAAGGTTCAACTTACGACCGTTGGTCGGAACCAAGCTGGTTGTCAGTCGGATGGTACCTGTACAGACGCATTACTAATCTGGTATGTAATTTCATTATTTCTTGTTCACTTATAGAACTGCGTTGTTCTAGACATTTCAGCGGTTCACCTGTCAACTAAATTAACCTATCAGTAGAGATCTTTTCTTCTTCTTCTTCTTTCAACACACACCGGCTGTATCCCACCAAGGCAGGTGGCCCAAAAGGAAAAACGAAAGCTTCTCCTTTTACATTTAGTAATAATACAGGAGAAGGGGTTACTAGCCCCTTGCTCCCGGCATTTTAGTCGCCTCATACAACACGCATGCTTACGGAGAAGAATTCTGTCCACTTCCCCATGGAGATAACAGGAAATAAACAAGAACAAGAACTAGTAAGAAAATAGAAGAAACGCAGAGGGGTGTGTACATATATATATATGCTTGAACATGTATGTGTATTATTATTATTATAATCAAGGGAAGCGCTAAACCCGTAGGATTATACAGCGCCTGGGAGGGATGTGGAAGGCATTCAGGCTTAATTCAGGGAACTGGAGCACAGATCCAATTCCCTAAATCAAGACCCCTCACCAACATCAAGGAACCTTCCCTGAGGGGACATGTATGTGTAGTGTTACCTAAGTGTAAGAAGAAGTAGGAAGACGTACCTGAAATCTTGCATGTTTATGAGACAGAAAAATGGACTCCAGCAATCCTACCATCATGTAAAAGAATTACAGGCTTTCGTTTTAAACACTCACTTGGCAGGACGGTAGTACCTCCCTTGGCGGTTGCTGTCTACCAACCTACTACCATTGGGTAGCATCAGTAGAGATGCTACCCAAAATTAACGCTGGATTAGTGATATATATTACGAACACACAGATTGCTTAGAAACCTAGTGGCAACCTGTGTAAAGTTTTTTTTTTTTATTAAGTTGGTCAGTAACATGGCAACAGAAGTTTGGGTGGTATTTTTAATCCTAAGTTGTTAGAATGCCTAACCAACATCTTCCAAGTCAGTGTTCACAATATGTGGCAGACTGTGCGGTGCAATTCTTCCACTGGAACTTGGCAAACCCAAGACTACAAAACTTCACGCATATTCACAATTTTTAATAGAGCTTACCGTGAGGTCCCAGGTGAATCCACCTACTGACATGAGCTGCAGGGGACGCCAAATAAACTTAAATGTTTCTGCATTTATTTTAGCAATGTGTGGGGCAGCATCATTGGTGAAGTTTTTGGAGATGAAGTGCAGGAGAGGTCCCAGCCACCCTGAGACACAAGCCAGTCTTCATCCTCCCTCCACCATTAATGTTGAAACTCACCATTATAGATATCTTTATATATACATTGTCTCTACGTCATATATATATATATATATAATATATATATATATAAATATATATATAATATATAATATATATATATATTATAAACATGCATTCACATCATACACACGCACGCAAACACACACAGGTGAGTACACACCCACACAGCGCTCCCCCCCACACAAACCACCCCCCCCCCATCTGGAAACGTAATCAGAAAACCTATACTTTGCCTCTTTTACTGAAGAGAAAGTCAGTGCAAGGGCAAAATATACAATTCGTCTTTCTGGTTACTTTAAACATGCTTTCCATTGGAAAAGTTATCAACATGCATTAACACCAAGGTGAATGAATGGATACTACCAAACTCAAGTTACTAAATATCATTCATTAAGACTCGCCCCCATCACCAATGACCTTCCTTTGATAGTATTTAGGGTATTCACCCAGACTTACAAGTAAATTCCATCCGAAGCCACCGACAACACGGGCAACAACAGGAATACCAACGAGAATGTTTTATCTGAGATGAATTCTATTTGTGGGCACACCACAGTCGAGGAGTTCCTTGCTATGCGGTCCAACAGCGGCTCCAACCAACCTGGTCAATCATGTCATCAGGAACTAACATTCTACAACTGGGTTAAGTAAACAGAGTTCGATGAAATATCGTTAATTTGATTACAAAAAAAATATATCTGGTTGAAATAAATAACGTATTTTTTACTCACTTGAATTGTATGGATTTTCATTTGAGGTTGGCTTGAAATGTTAAATTTATATAATGTTTAACATGCAATAATGCTCCAAGATTATGTTTGGCATTTCTGTCATTTCATAATTTATATAGTACTGAAAATGCCCTAGGAAATAGTAATCAGTTGACCCTAACTGCAAACCGCTCAATGAGAGTCAAGTGTGACAAAGTACTGAATTTTCCCCAGCCAAGAAGTTTCAGTTAAAATTATTTATGACTACAATAGCCACAATAAAATTATTTCACGTAGAAAAACTACCCATCTCTGAGATGGAGAAGCAAATCGCCACTTCAAACATCACTGTACAGTTGCAACCAGAGAATTAGATTAGATTTTGCCACCGAAGTGGCTAGTTTATTGTGCACGCCCATATCCATCCTGTGGACGGTAGTGCAAGAGCACATGGATACACAAAAGGCCTAGGAAATATTCCCCAAAAGGTTAACAGGTGTACATATGGTTTTTTATTTATCTCCATATCTACAGTTCACTTATCTGTTACAAGCAAAATTTAGGAAATTTGCTTAGAATATCTGGTATTTTATTTTCATTAAGATATCTTGACATGTCACATGGTTATTATACTGTGTCCTCTGTATTTCTCATAAGTGGACAATTAAGCACATAGTGTTCAAGACAGTGACCATATGCCTGATCACATAATTTGAATTTAGTTTTGATCATCGTGTATGTGTCTCCCAAAATGCCAGAAGTACTTGTAACCATGCTTAAGGCTGGCCACAACATCAGTCAGTCTGTTCACATTGCAAGTACTCCATAAACATACTTATCTACGTTCATGTTATCATAGTGGGTATAGATCTATTCAGGCACTAACTGCATCCCTATAACAATCATTTTCGTTTTTTTACTTCTCTAATATCATTCCTAATGCTAACCACAGATGTACCAAAGTTATATTCTACATTCTCCTTCTAGGTACTCTTCTTTCCTAACATACCAACTTTATCATGAAGGAGTAATACAAGTGTGATGGATCCATAGCAATTTACATTAATTCCTTCATCCCTGATTTTTGAGTATCTATACCTGCTTCTCCAATGAGCATGTTTGTTGGAGTCATTATACGAGTCAAGAGCCTTCAATGATGACAGAAATCAGTAATGATGATAAAGTCAAGCTCAGTGTCATAGGTTAGCTTTAGCGCCATTAGGATTGCAAACAATTCAGTTTGCAGCGTAGACGCCCAGTTGTAAATTCTTATGCCTAACTCAACAAATTTATTATCGTTCTTAACTAGGGAGGTGGCAACAAGAGCAGATGCAGCCCTGCCAGAAGACTCCTGTTTAGATCCATCAGTGTATATAACGTGATAATTTATTACTACCAGCTAGGCGAGAAATTTCTTCTTAAGCAGTTGCTTTAACAAATGATTTAAGGAAGGGATTACTGCACTAGCAATGAGCCTCTTGGAAGGGGCTTGCAGGTATGTGATATTAAATGAACACATCTTCCATGGATGGGTGAAATGCTCTTGTTGCCTACAGTGATACTGTTCATGCAGGTTATAAAAGTTAATGCAATTGCACGTTTTCACAATCCATTTAGATCTGTGTGCATTTACCTCTAGACACTTGCTAAGATTCATTGTGACAGTGTCTGGTTCATTTCTTAACATTCTAATACCGAGTACAGTGTTAATCTCAACAATCCTATCACCGATACTAGAAATACCAAGTTCCTTCCTCATATTAAGAACCTCTGTAGATTTGGGACACCCAGGAATAATTCCAAGAGCTTCAGTTTGCATTAACTCCAAGGGTCGGAGAGAACTTCCTCTAGCTAATATCAACATGGGAGCAGCATAATCAATTAACGACCTAACATAGGCTATGTATGGTGGTAGAGCAGAGGAGTAACACTAGAAATTCTTGTAAGCTGCAATAGGTGGAGCCTTTAAGCAACAGCAGTGGTTTGTATTCATGACTGAGACCTAATAAAATACACGTAAATGCCTGAGGCCCCAGTTTACTATGAGTAGATGTCATGGACATTCAATGAAGTACCTAAGGCTATGAACGTGTGGTAGCTGGGTGTGAAACACAACCACTCACCAACATCAGCAACTCTCCTAAGCCTGATAACCATTCATGTCAGTTTGAAAGTTACAAGTACCATGCATGATGCTATTTGTAAATAATCTGCACAGTTTCTTCCTTCGAGTAGGCTAATGAAATAATTTACGGATTAAATGAAAGCCACAATACCACAGCTGAAACAATTCACAGCCACCTTACAAACTAGAGATGAAACTTGGACAAAGTATAGGCCAGTGCTAAATCAAAGTCGTCAGTGGCACTCTTCCCATGACCGTATAGCGTGCACTCTTCCCTTTCAAATGTTACAATCTAAAGAAAACAATCTCATCTGCTTTATATTCTCCAATTATTTCAAAAATAGAATTTTGCATGCCAACGCTTAGTGTGAAAATATATCACGTCCAAGATTATCTGTGTGTAGCTATAAAAGTAGAGCTATTCTCAATGTATCTAACATTCATAACCAGTTACAACCATAGGTTAGAGTATTTATGGGGAAGACCTTTATCCAGAAGTGTGTGCTAGGGTATAATATGCAAGTTGAGAGATGAACTATAATTTGTATGGACCTAAAGGACAAAAAACTAAACAAAATTGTAAGCACGTACTGCTCTGCAATACTGTATTCCCTGTATTTCCATAGCTTTGTAATAACTTATTGTAAATTCCTCAAAGTGTTATGTTATTCACAGTACTTTTGTGTTTGTATTACTTATGAGTGAAATATTATAGTTAGTGTACAATGTATTAATACATTGTGTTAATAAAGGGAGTATATTTGCTAGTGATCTATCTGGGAGAAGAGGGAGAAAGCTCCATATCCTCCCCCATCCTTCTTCTGCCCCCCCCCCCCCCATAACGTGTTAGGAGACTTGCCCATAGGTTTCTCTCTGCTTGGGAATTAAACCTCCTCTACAACCGAGCTACATGTAATTGCATTGTCTTTCTCTCTTTTTTGAACCTTTTGATATTTTATCAAAACGTATATTCAGCGCTTATCACATCAAGTTCCATCTGTGCTTCATTTTTTCAACATATACAAGCATTCTTAAAAAAGAATTATGGATTTTTTTTGCGAGTTTTGTACGGAGTTTCTGCAAAATCCTCAATCATATTAATGTACTTTTTATATGTTTTGACAAGTCCAATACATAAATTAAAAAAACATTATCAGACAAGCACCAATCCTTGGGCACCCTACTGGTGATATTTCTCCCTCACTGTTTATCATAAAAAAAAAAAAAAATTGTACTTTCTAAACTGTTGTATTCTGGGCACTCATGAACAAAAACAGTATTTATTGTGATAAAAGTGAAAGTGTTGAATATGATAAGTATTTTCTTTTGGGGATTTTCTTTCTTTGGGCACGCCTGCGCTTGGTGGGAGACGGGCCGACTTATTGTTGAACAAAAACAAAAAAAGCATTAAGCTACCCTTCACTTTTGTAATAAGAAAATAATAAAATAAAATAATTTACCACTCTTCTTACGCTGTCTAGTCTTAAGTACGTATCTTGTAAGCATAGGATAGTCTCCCAAATGCCCCGCAATGTTAGTGGCTTTTTTTGTACTAACAAAAACTAAAAATGCAAAGGTTACAATGTGTTTTACAAAGAAATAAATTTTGTCTTTGTCTTTTTCTTTGCTTTGTCTTAAGCCCTCAAATGTTCTGTATTTCCTGATTGGCTTCTCATTTTAACAATGAAAAGATTTTTTTTTTAAAACAAATAAGCAGAACTGCAAATCCATTTTTTTCTCATACTTTTTTAGTTGTTTTAAGATTTTAAAGTATATTTTGCAGGCTAAACAGAACTGTTTCGCAGTTATGAATTTTTTGCTTTTATGTTGTCCACTTTTAATGATGCTTTATTTTTTTTTACAACGCATATCAGCGAACATTTTTTTGTATCATTAAAGTGAGCACCAGTTTTTTCCTTTTCTACCCGTTAGCCTTCTATATGAAATCACATGAAAAAAACAAAAACTCTCAAGTAGGCAGCTTACACTACTTTTATGGTGCATTTTTTACGTTTTTATTTTTTTTTTCAAAACCGCATAG
>NW_026465392.1:0-11281 GCF_026875155.1 Cherax quadricarinatus
TTTTAGGACCACAATGACCAACCCCTTTTGGTCTTTTTTGGGGCCAACTCCCAAACCCTTTGACGGGGTCTGTTAGGAGGCCTGCACAGACCGGCCCCCGGGGCGTTTGAAACCCCCCGAATCCTCCAGGGTCTCCAGTAAACACATGGGTGTGTAATTCGAGTAGGACCTATACAAAACCAACCCCTGCTCGTTCCCTGGAACCGAATAAAGTACCCCTGAACTTTTAACCTGCAAAGCCCAGTATTCGTGGTTTTTGTAACCTAGCCATGAACCATACCCTGCCAGGGGTCCCAGTGAGGCCCTAGCAAGCATAAACCCAGTACCCCTACAGGGGTCTGTTATGTGAGGCCCCTAGCTAGCATAAACCTACCCTGCAAAAGTGGCTGTTAGTGAGGACCTACTAGCAAACCCAGTAGTCCTGCTACAGGGGTTTTTTTATGTGGGGACCAGCTAGCTGAACCAGTATCCTGCTACGTTTTTTATGTGAGGACCACTACATGAACCCCCGGGGCTACAGGGCTTTATGTAGGCCTAGCTAGCATGAACCATAGTCCTGTACAGTGGTCTGAGTGAGGACCTAGCACAAAACCAGTAGCCTGCTCAGTGGTCGTTATGTGAGGCCTAGCACATAAACCCAGTATTCCTGCTACAGTGGTCTGGGGGAGGCCCTAGCAGATGAACCAGTAGTCCTGCACAGTGTCGTTATGTGAGGACCTAGCTACAAACCAGTAGCCTGCTACAGTGGTCTGTTATGTGGGGGACCTAGCTACATGAACCAGTAGCCCTGCTACATGGCTGTTATGTAGGCCCTAGCAGCTAAACCCATACCCTGCTACAGTGGGTCGTTAGTGAACCAGCTAGCATAACCATAGCCCTGCTAAAAGGTCTGTTATTTTGGACCTAGCTACATAAACCAGTAGCCCTGCTACATGGTCTGATGGGGCCCTAGCTACATAAACCAGACCCTGCCAGGGGTCTGCCATGGGAGGACCAGCTAGCAAAAACACACAACCCCAAACCCAAAACCTCACACCAACAAAACAAAAGAGGGGGGACACCATTAAGGGCCACCCAACCCTTAGGAAAACCCTCAGGAGACCACTAAATTAACCGGCGGGCCTTTGTCGCTCTTAAGAGTCAGGGGGCCCTTAGGTGAATCCGGGGAAAAGGGACCCGTTGAAGACCCTTTAAACAGCTTCTCTCTCTCTTCTCTCCCGTCTACCATCACCCCCTGATGGGGGGTTTTTTCAAACCCCGCCCTCTTTCTGTTACAACCACGCCCCCCCTTTCCATACAACCAAGCCCCCCTTTCTCTTACAAACCAAAGGGCCCCTTTCTGTTACAACCACGCCCCCCTTTCGTTTCAACCACGCCCCCTTCTGTTACAAAAACCCCGCCCCCCTTTTTTTACAACCACGCCCCCCTTTCGTTACAACCCCGCCCCCTTTCTTTTCAAACCCCGCCCCCTTTTTACAAACCCCGGCCCCTTTCTGTTACAACCACGGCCCCCCCTTTTTGTTACAACCACGCCCCCTTTTTGTTACAAACCAGCCCCCTTTCTGTTACAACCACCCCCCCTTTCTGTTACAACCAAACCCCCCCTTTCTGTTTTCAAAACCCCGCCCCCCCTTTTTACAACCACCCCCCCTTTGTTAAACCACGGGCCCCCCTTTCTGTTACAACCCGCCCCCTTTTTTTTACAACCCCCGCCCCCTTTGTTACAAAAACCCCGCCCCCCTTCTGTTACAAAACCACACCCCCCTTTTTTGTTACAAAACCCCCCCCCCTTTCTGTTACAACCACGCCCCCTTTTTACAACCACCCCCCCTTTCTGTTAAACCCCCCCCCTTTCGTTTCAAACCCCCCCTTTGTTACAACCACGCCCCCCTTTCTGACAACCACCCCCCCCTTTCTGTTTCAACCACACCCCCCTTTCTGTTTCAACCACCCCCCCTTTCGTTACAACCCGCCCCCCTTTTTGTCAACCCACCCCCCCCTTTCTTTACAAAAACCCCCCCCCCTTTCTGTTTCAAAAACCCCCCCCCCTTTCTGTTTCAACCACCCCCCCTTTCTTTACAACCACCCCCCTTTCTGTTACAAACCCCACCCCCCTTTTTGTTTCAACCCCCCCCCCCTTTTTGTTAAACCCCCCCCCCCTTCTGTTACAACCACCCCCCCTTTTCTGTTACAAACCCCACCCCCCTTTTTGTTTCAACCACCCCCCCTTTCTTTACAACCCACCCCCCCTTTCTGTTACAACCACGCCCCCCTTTTTTTTACAAACCCCCCCCCTTTTCTAAGTTCGGACGACCCATCAAATAAAACCCCTTTTAAATTAATGGGCCCTTTTATTACGTTTTCCCCTCTTTTTCTCTCTCTCTCTCTCTTTTCTCTCTCTCTTCTCTCTCTCCCCTCCTCTCTCCTCTCCCCTCCTCTCCCTCTCTCTCTCCCCCTTTTCCCTCTTCCTCTCTCTCCCTTTTAAAATTTCTTGCCCCCTTTTTTTTTTCACATTTCTTTTCCCCTTTTTTACGAATTAATTGCCCCATTTTTTTCACATAACAGGAAGGACCCAAATTTATTCCAAATTTTGTTAAAGGATCCCCTTTTTCACTTTTCTTAAATCCCCTCTTTTTCCTTTTCTTTCCCTCTTTTCCTTTTCTTTCCTCTTTTAAAGTAATTTTCAGTTAAAACCCCAGTTTTTCAGCTAAAATTTAAAGGAAACCCTAGCATTCCCCGCATTTCAGAAACCTCTTTTGCACTTTTCCCCCCAGCACCTCCCCCCACACCTTCCCCCCAGCCCCTTCCCCCAGCACCTTTCCCCCCAGACCTTCCCTACACCTTCCCCTAGACCTTCCCTACACCTTCCCCTAGCACCTTTCCCCAGCACCTCCCCTACACCTCCTTAGACCTCCCCCCAACCACCTTCCCCTACACCCCTTGTCCCCTAGCACCTTCCCTACACCTTCCCTAGACCTCCCTAACCTTCCCCCAGTACCTTCCCCCCCGACCTTCCCCCATATTCCCTAGACCTTCCCCCTTTTTTTATACCTTTCCCCAGACCTTCCCTAACCTTCCCCCATACCTTTCCCCAACCTCCCCTAGCACCTTCCCCCCCCTTCCCCTAGACCTTCCCTAGCACCTTCCCCTATACTTCCCCCCGCACCTTTCCCATACCCTCCCTAGTACCTCCCTATACCTTCCTAGACCCTTCCCTATACCTTCCCTAGCACCTTCCCCTAGCACCCCCCACACCTTTCCCCATACCTCCCCCCCAGCACCTTCCCCTAGACCCTTCCCCCAGACCTCCCCTAGACCTTCCCCTCACCTTTTCCCCAAACCTTCCCCAGCACCTTCCCCTAGCACCTCCCCTAGTCATTCCAACACCTTTCCCACACCTTCCCCTAGAAATTTTTCCCCAGCACCCTTTTCCCCCAGTACCTTTCCCCAGCACCTCCCCTAGACCTTCCCCCAGGACCTTCCCCAACACCTTTCCCCAGACCTCCCCTAGACCTTTTTCCCAGCACCTCCCCTAAACCTCCCCGACCCCTCCCCCCTAGTACCTTCCCTAGCACCTTCCCCCAGCACCTCCCCCCAGTACCTTCCCTAGCACCTCCCCCAGTACCTTCCGGGACCTTTCCCCCAGTACCTTCCCTACACCTCCCCTAACTCCCTAGCCTTCCCTAACCCCCCCTAGCACCTCCCCTTTCCCCCTAGCACCCCCTAGTCCTTCCCCAGCACCCTTTCCCCCAGACTTTTCCCTATACCTTTCCCCTATACCTTCCCCCATACCTTCCCCCCAGACCTTCCCCAGCACCTCCCCTAGTACCTTCCCCTAGACTTCCCCCTAGCACTTCCCCTAGCACCTTTCCCCTAGCACCTTCCCTAGCACCTCCCCTAGCACCTTCCCCTAGCACCTTCCCTAGCACCTCCCCTAGCACCTCCCCAAACTCCTCCGCGGAGTACCTGAGGAACCTTGATCCGCCGGCCACAAGGTGGCCCAAAATACTACCACAGGCACCATAGTACCCACCACCTACATACCTCACCACAAAAGGCACCCTACCAAAAAAGGGTACCCACCACCTACATACCTCACCACAGGCACCAAGGTAGGTACCCAGCACCTACATACCTCACCACAGGCACCTACGTCGGTATCCAGCACTTCCATACCTCACCACAGGCATCTAGGCAGGTATCCAGCACCTACATACCTCACCATAGGCACCTAGGTGGGTACCCACCACCTACATACATCACCACAGGCACCTAGGTACATACCCAGCACCTACGTACCTCACCACAGGCACCTACGTAGATTCCCAGCACCTACATACCTTACTACAGGCACCTATGTAGGTATGCACCACCTACATACCTCACCACAGGCACCTACGTAGATACCAGTACCTACGTACCTCACCACAGGCACTTAGGTGGGTACCCAGCGCCTACATACCTCACCACAGGTGCTAGGTAGGTACCCAGCACCTACGTACTTCACCACCTGAAGCTCTAAAGTCGTATGGGCCATCCCAAAGGTCGTGGTGGAGGCTTACTGTCTGATAGATGTAGTCGGTCAGGTGTCGATAGATAGTGACTGCGTTTTGCATCGTTAGTGTTGCTGTTGCTACTGTTGTCTGTACTGTTGTTCCTTCTGTTGTGTTTCTGTTGCTTTCTGTTTTTCTGTATGTTGTTCCTTCTTTTTTCTGTTGCTGTGTTTTCTGTACTGTTGTCCTTCTGTTGTTCTGTTGTCTGTTGTCTGTACTGTTCCTTCGTTGTTCTGTTCTGTGTTGTCTGTACTGTTGTTCCTTCTGTTCTGTTGTGCTGTTGTCTGTACTGTTGTTCCTTCTGTTGTTCTGTTGCTCTGTTGTCTGTACTGTTGTTCCTTCTGTTTTTTGTTGTTTCTGTTGTCTGTACTGTTTTCCTTCTGTTTGTTCTGTTTTCTGTACTGTTCCTTTTGTTGTTCTGTTGCTGTTGTCTGTACTGTTGTTCCTTCTGTTTTTGTTGCTGCTGTTGTCTGTACTGTTTTTTCCTTCTGTTGTTCTGGGTTTCTGTTGTCTGTACTGTTTTCCTTCTTTTTCTGTTGCTGCTGTTGTCTGTACTGTTTTCCCCTTTTTTGTTTTTGTTGCTGCTGTTGTCTGTACTGTTCCTTCTGTTGTTCTGTTGCTGCTTTTTGTACTGTTCCTTCTGTTGTTCTGTTGCTGCTGTTGTCTGTACTGTTTTTCCTTCTGTTCTGTTTTTTGCTGTTGTCTGTACTGTTGTTCCTTCTGTTGCTTTCTGTCTGTACTGTTGTTCCTTCTGTTCTGTTGTTGCTTTGTCTGACTGTTGTTCCTTCTGTTGTTCTGTTGCTGCTGTTTGTCTTGTTTTCTTCCCGTGTTCTGTTGTCTGTACTGTTCCTTCTGTTCTGTTGCTGCTGTTGTCTGTACTGTTTTTCCCTTTTGTTGTTCTGTTGCTGTTTTCTGTACTGTTTTTTCCTTCTTTTTTCTTTTTTGCTGTTGTCTGTACTGTTGTTCCTTCTGTTCTGTTGCTGCGTTGTCTGTACTTTTCCTTCTGTTGTCTGTTGCTGCTGTTGTCTGTACTGTTTTCCTTCTGTTTTGTTTGCTGTTGTCTGTACTGTTGTTCCTTCTGTTGTTTTTGTTTGCTGTTTTCTGTAAATGTTTTTTCCTTCTGTTCTGTTGCTCTGTTGTCTGTACTGTTTTTTCCTTCTGTTGTTCTGTTGCTACTGTTTACTGTTTTCCCTGTTCTGTTGTTGGCTGTTGTCTGTACTGTTGTTCCTTTTTGTTTTTGTTGCTGCTGTTGTCTGTACTGTTGTTCCTTCTGTTCTGTTGCTACTGTTGTCTGTACTGTTGTTCCTTCTGTTCTGTTGCTGCTGTTGTCTGTACTGTTGTTCCTTCTGTTCTTCTTTGTTGCTGTTGTCTGTACTGTTGTTCCTTCTGTTGCTGCTGTTGTCTGTACTGTTGTTCCTTCTGTTCTGTTGTTGCTGTTGTCTGTACTGTTGTTCCTTCGTTTTCTGTTGCTGCTGTTGTCTGTACTGTTGTTCCCTTCGTGTTGCTGCTTTTTTTTTGTCTGTTCTGGTTCCCTTCTGTTGTTTTCTGTTGCTGCTGTTGTCTGTACTGTTGTTCCTTCTGTTGCTGCTGTTGTCTGTACTGTTCCTTCTGTTGCTGCTGTTGTCTGTACTGTTCCCTTTTTGTTGCTGCTGTTGTCTGTCTATTGGTTCCTTCTGTTTTTTGCTGCTGTTGTCTGTACTGTTCCCTTCTGTTGCTTTTCTGCTGTTGTCTGTACTGTTGTTCCTTCTGTTCTGTTGTTGCTGTTGTCTGTACTGTTGTTCCTTCTGTTGCTGCCTGTCTGTACTGTTGTTCCTTCTGTTGTTCTGTTGCTGCTGTTGTCTGTACTGTTGTTCCTTCTGTTGCTGCTGTTGTCTGTACTGTTTCCTTCTGTTGGGTGCTGTTGTCTGTACTGTTTTTTCCTTCTGTTCTGTTGCTGCTGTTGTCTGTACTGTTGTTCCTTCTGTTCTGTTGCTGCTGTTGTCTGTACTGTTCCTTCTGTTGCTGCTGTTGTCTGTACTGTTGTTCCTTCTGTTTCTGTTGCTGTGTTGTCTGGGACTGTTCCTTCTGTTCTTTTTTTGTTGCTTGGCTTGTTGTCTGTACTGTTTCCTTCTGTTGCTGCTGTTGTCTGTACTGTTGTTCCTTCTGTTGTTCTGTTGCTGCTGTTTGTTGTACTGGTTCCTTCTCTGTTGTTTCTGTTGTCTGTACTGTTGTTCCTTCTGTTGCTGCTGTTGTCTGTACTGTTGTTCCTTCTGTTGTTTTCTGGTTGCTCTGTTGTCTGTTGTTGTTTCCTTCTGTTGTTTTTTTTGCTGCTGTTGTCTGACTGTTGTTCCTTCTGTTGCTTGCGTGTTGTCTGTACTTTTTTCCTTCTGTTCTGTTGTTGCTGTTGTCTGTACTGTTGTTCCTTCTGTTTCTGTTTGCTCGTTTTTCTGTAATGTTGTTCCTTCTTTTTTCTGTTGCTGCGTTGTTTTGTAAATGTTGTTCCTTCGGTTCTGTTGTTGCTGGGGTCTGTACTGTTTTTTCCTTCTGTTCTGTTGCTGTTGTCTGTACTGTTTGTTCCTTCTGTTCTGTTGCTGCTGTTTTGTACTGTTGTTTTCCCTTTTGTTCTGTTGCTCTGTTTGTCTTGTACTGTTGGTTTTCCTTCTGTTGTTTTCTGTTTTTGCTGCTGTTGTCTGTACTGTTTCCCTTTGTTCTGTTTCTGTTTGCTTTCGTTGTTCCTTCTGTTGTTCTGTTGCTGCTGTCTGTACTGTTTGTTCCCTTTTTGTTCTGTTGCTCTGTTTCCTTCTGTTGTTCTGTAGCTTCTGTTTTCCTTCGTTGTTTTCTGTTTTTTGCTGCTGTCCCGTGTACTGTTGTTCCTTCTGTTTCTGTTGCTGCTGTTGTCCTGTTCTTGGTTGTTCCTTCTGTTGTTGCTGTTGTCTGTACTGTTGTTCCTTCTGTTTTTTGTTGCTTGTTTTCTGTACTGTTGTTCCTTCTGTTCTGTTGTCTCTGTTGTCTGTACTGTTCCTTTTTGTTCTGTTGCTGTTTTTGTCCTGTACTGTTGTTCCTTCTGTTGTTCTTTTTTCTTCTGTTGTCCCCTGTTGGCTTGGTATGTCCCGTTGTTTTTTGGTAGTTTTTATCCCCCTTTTGGTGTGTCTGATGGTTTTCCAGTTGTGGTGCTGTTCTACTCCTAGTTTTTGCTGTTTTGTAGTTCCCGTGGTGGTTTTCTTAGTTACTTTACGGGCCCCCATGGTGTAGTGGGTGTGGGAGTTTTCCCGTGGTGGTGCTAGTTACTACCACCACTGGTGAGTGGGTGTGGTAGTTCCAGTGGTGGTGCTAGTTACTACCACTTTCTGGATACTAACCACCAAATGGAGTGCTTGGTAGTTCCAGTGGTGGGTAGTTACTACCCCACTGGGTTGGAGTGCTGTGGTAGTTCCAGTGGTGGTGCTAGTTACTACCACCACTGGTGGAGTGCTGTGGTAGTTCCAGTGGTGGTGCTAGTTACTACCACCACTGGAGTGCTGTGGTAGTTCCAGTGGTGGTGCTAGTTACTACCAACCCCTTGGGGAGTGCTTGGTAGTTCCAGTGGTGGTGGTAGTTACTACTACCACTGTAGTGCTGTGGTAAAATTTTCCCGTGGTGGTGCTAGTTACTACCACCACTGGTGGTGTTTAGTTTCCCCCCTGGTGGGCTAGTTACTACCACCACTGGGTTTTGGCTGTTATTCCCCTGGTGGTGGTTTGTTACTACCACCACTGGTGGGTGCTGTTATTCCCCCCTGGTGGTGCTAGTTACTTTCCACCACTGGTGGGTGCTGTTATTCCCCCCTGGTGGTTTCTAGTTACTACCCCACTTGGGGAGTGCTGTGGTAGTTCCAGTGGGGGGGTAGTTACTACCACAAATGGTGGAGTGCTGTGGTAGTTCCAGTGGTGGTCTAGTTACTACCACCACTGGGAGTGCTGTGGTATTCCATGGTGGTGCTAGTTTACTACCACCACTGGGGAGTGCTGTGGTAGTTCCAGTGGTGGTGCTAGTTTAATACCACCCAAATGTGTGGGGGCTTGGTAGTTCCAGTGGTGGTTTCTAGTTTCTACCACCACTGGGGTGTGCTGTGGTAGTTCCAGTGGTGGTGCTAAATTACAACCACTTACTGTTATACCAACAACATGGTGGGGTGCTTGGTAGTTCCAGTGGTGGTTTCTAGTTACTACACCCAAATGGGGGTGCTTGGTAGTTCCATGGTGGTGCTAGTTACTACCACCCCACCTGGGGTCTAACCACCCCTGGTGGAGTCTTGGTAGTTCCAGTGGTGGTGGTATTACTTTCCACACTGGTGGAGTGCTTGGTAGTTCCAGTGTTTGGGGAGTTACTACCACCATGGTGGATGTGCTGTGTATTCCAGTGGTGGTGCTAGTTACTACCACCTTTGGGGAGTTCTATGGTAGTTCCAGTGGTGGTGTATTTACTACCACTACTGGGTACCTTTCAAAACCCACTGGTGGAGTGCTGTGGTGTTCCAGTGGTGGTGGTAGTTACACCACCACTGGGGAGTGCTGTGGTAGTTCCAGTGGTGGTGCTAGTTACTAAACCCCCATGGGGGAGTGCTGTGGTAGTTCCAGTGGTGGTGGCTAGGTGGGTCTAAGCCATTGGGTACTACCAAAAACTGGTGGAAATGCTGTGGTAGGGTTTCCCGTGGTGGGTAGTTACTACCACCATGGGGATGCCCTTTGGGAAATTCCAGTGGTGGTGCTAGTTACTACCACTTACTGGAGTACAACCCACAAATGGTGGAGTGCTGTGGTAGTTCCAGTGGGGGGTAGTTACTACCACCACTGGTGGAGTGCTGTGGTAGTTCCAGTGGGGTGGCTAGTTACTACCACCAAATGTGGTGCTGTGTAGTTCCAGTGGTGTGGCTAGTTACTACCACCACTGGTGTTGCTGGGGGGTAGTTTCCAGTGGTGGTGCTATTACTACAAACCCCTGGTGGAGTGCTGTGGTGTTCCATGTGGTGGGCTAGTTACTACCACCACTGGGAGTTCTGTGGTAGTTTTCCCGTGGTGGTGCTAGTTACTACCACCACTGGGGAGTGCTGTGGTAGTTCCAGTGGTGGTGCAGTTACTACCAACACTGGGGAGTGCTTGGTATTCCAGTGGTGGTGTAGTTTCTACCCCACTGGGGGTGGGGTTAAAATTCCCCTTGGTGATAACCATGTAGTGGGGGTGGTTAACAACCAGGGATGGGGGCCAAGTTTTAACCACCACTGTATGGCTTTTTCCAGTGGGGTTTCCTAACCCAAGTGGTTAACCAGTGGGGTGTTTACAGTGGAGTTGCTGTTTGGAGTAGGGTCCCAGGATCAACCCTGGAGGTGTTGTTTCCGTTGGGGGTTTAGACCCCCCAGGAAGGTGTGGGAACCATGGGTGCATTGGTAAACCCCTGGGTGCTTGTTACCAGTGGTTTTAGTTTGTTTCCCCTGGTGTAGGCTTTTGTAGTTTGGGGGGCAGGGGGGGCCAGGTAGGGGGAGTTCCAGGTGGCAGAAACAGGGGGGAGGCGTAGGTTAATGTGGGTAATAACATGGATGGTGCCGTGGTAGCAGGGGGGGTACAGGCCAATGGTGAAGTGGGGGGTTCCCAGGGTGGGCAGGGAACATTCCAGGTTGGTAAGTGCGGGTAGCCCGGGTGGTGCCAGTTTTAAAATGGGGAGGTGCCGGTTCCATGGGGCAGTTACAACCAATGGGGAGTGCTGGGTAGTCCCGTGGGGGGCAGTATATCCAAGGTGAGGGGTGGGTACCAGGGTGGTCAGAACAGGTGGCAGGGGTAGGTTAGTGGGCAGTTTTAAAACGGGGGGTGCGGTAGAGGGGTGGTGCAGTATAACCCCGGGGATCGGGTAGCCCGGGGGTGCCAGATAAAGGGGAGTGCTGGGTAGTCAAAGGGGGCAGGTTACTCCAATGGGAGGGGGGTAGTCCCGGGTGGCAGGAAGACCCGGGGTGCCGGTAGTTAATGGGGGCAGGTTAAACAGGGGGGTGCACTGTGGAGAGGGGGTGCCAGTTTTACAGGGAGCGGGTAGCCCGGGGGCCAGGTAAAGGGAGGGGTACCAGGGTGGCAGTAACCCCGGGGATGCGGTAGGGTTAATGGTGGGCAGGTTTAAACCCCGGGAGGGTGTAGCCAGTGGGGGATTTCCAGGGTAGCGGGAGGCCCGGGAGGGTGCCCAAAATTTTAAAGGGTGTGCTGGGTAGTCCAGGGGGGCAGGGTTTCTCCAAGGTAGGAGGGGGTACCAGTGTGTGGCAGAACCCTCCACGTGGATGTGGGGTAAACAGGGGGGTCTAGCTGCCACGGTGGAGGGGGGTGCCAGGGTTGCAGGGAGAACCCGGGTAGCTGGTTCCAAGGAGAGGGAGGGTACAGGTAGCAGTGGAGACAGGTACCAGGTAGGTATTAATTTAAAGGGGAGGGGTTTGGGGAAAGGGGGGGGAGGGTTTTTAAAAAAGGTGGGTGGGTGAAATTTGGGTGGTTTGAAAAATGGGGAGGGGCTTTTGGAAAAGGGGGGGGGCAGGTTTTAAAACCAGGTGGGGCTTTTATTTTTTATTTTAAAATTTTTTTTATTTTTTTTTATTATAACCACGGGGAAAAATTTTGGGGGGGTTCCAGTGGGGTATTTAAAAAACCACTGGTAAACGTGGTTTAGGGGGTCATTATACCACCATGGTGGGGGGTGCCCCTTTTTATTATTGGGGGTTTTTAAACCAGGTTTAGTCTTGT
>NW_026465393.1:0-13358 GCF_026875155.1 Cherax quadricarinatus
CCCCGCCCCCCCCCCCCCCGGGGCATGTTTCCAGCCAGCCCCCGGGGGGGAACATAAAGCATACTCGGAACTTTTGTATTTACATTTTTTTTTGGTGATTTTTTTGCAAATAAGTGCCAGGGGCCCCAAAAAAATTCTAGTGAAAACCCTACAGCAAAAGGGGGAAAATTTAAAATGGATGAAGAAAAGATCATTGATAGTTGAAAGTGGGGTGGGTCTCCGGCGGGCCCAGGTTGTAAAATAAACCCCAATAAACCATGCTACTTTTGGTGGTACAGTGTGCTGTGTTGTACCCCCGTCAGTGCTGCTGCTGCTGTAGTACCGCTGCTGCTTCAGTAGTAGTACCATTTCCCTAAAAAACCAGTTACCAAACCAGTGTCCCAGTGATGATCACTCCCAAACCCGTTCTGGTAAAACATGTGTCATTTGCTTGCCCTAGCGGGATTTCAAACCCCCCCTCAATATGGGCACTGGGTTATCAGTTTTTCAGAGAGGCAAGGAGGCAGGCCCCGGCTGTTTCCCTACCAATATTACCGTTAAAATTAACCGTATACCAGTTTACGTGGTTTTTTTACCCAACCCAGTTTCGAACCACCATGATAATGGTGGCAACGGTGGGGGACGGGATTTAAGCTTTTTTAAAGGGGTATTTAAAGACGTTAGAAACTGTGAGTAGCCGGGGGGAAAAAAAGGTGAACCGTTACCCCTCCCCAGCTCTCGCCCCCCTCAAACCTCCCCCGTGCCTGCAAGCCGTTGCAGCTTTTTTAAAGTTTCCTGGCTTAGTTCGTGTGCTATTGTTTCATCTCCGAGGGGTTGCCCGGATTTTGAAATTTAAACCCAGTCATAAGCCAGACTGGGGAAATAAACGCCATCAGCCTGTCCCCAGCCTGTCTCCTGTACCCCCGCTCCTTCTGCTGTGTGCATCGTTCCCCATTTTCGTCTACCCAAAGGGCAAGAGAGGCGGTTGGCTTGGCGCCTTCCACATTGTTACTTGCTGCTGTAGTACCGTCTGTGCTCTGTGATCGTTGCTGCTGTGTGCATTTAGTCCTGTTTTTGGGCTGCTGTTTTGTCCGAGTCCGCTGCTGCTGCTGTAGTACCTTTGCTGCTGCTGTGACGTTGCTGCTGCGTGCATCGTCTGCTGCTGCTGTAGCATCGTTGCTCTCCCTTGTAGCATCGCTGCGCGCTGTTGAAACGTCTGCTGCTGGTAGCATCGCTCTGTGCGTAGACTGTCGGGCTGTGGTGTACCCCTGTCAGCTGCTGCTGCTGTGTGCCCGTCAGCTGTGCTCGTGCACTTCAGCTGCTGCTGCGGCGAGCACCGTTGTGGTGTGGTTTTGAAATCCCAAGAAAAAATTTTAACCCCCCAGGGATTTGCCCCCCAGGAAAACCCAAAAAAAGTCGTGTCATCAAAGACTGTTAACTTATTTCCATGGGGTCCTTAAAATCTTTCTCCCAGGATGAAACCCCACAGTTGACTACACCAGGTGAACAGGGAAAAAGCCGGGAAATTTTGCTATATTGGTGTTTTAAAGCTAGCAAGGTGGTTTGAGGTTTAGAATCGTAGTGGTAACCAGTGTGATAAGGGCCTGTTTAAAAAAAAAAATGCTAAACAGGACCACAGCTCAGGGGGAAAAAGGCATCCGGGACCAGTTCTCTCATCTTTCGCTCTTCAATAAAGGTAAGTTCATTTTTTCTCATTTAGTGGTAGAAATCACAATATTATTGTGCTGTCACTCTACTATTGTGCATGTATCCTTCTCTTTGTGTTGGAAAATGTATATTTTTGTGGTAAAAAAATTTTTTTTTTATCTTTTGGGTGTCTTGCACGGTTAATTTTTTTCCATTATTTCTTATGGGGAAAATTTATTCGCATACCGATCATTTCGCATAAAAATGAGCCCCCTTGCCGGATTAAAGTCGCTATGCAGGGGGCCACGTTATGGGGTAAAAGAAAGGTGAAGGAGTGGTGAAGGGGTGCAAAGGAAGGGAATGATGAGTGGAAAAGGGACTGTCAAAAATTTTGATGAAAAGAAAAAAATTTGGAGGGGAGATAAACAATTAAGAAAAACGAGGAAACGAATAGATTTGTCGTTAAAAACAGGGAGGGAGTTATAGATGGGGGGGGAGGGATTGGGTAGATGGCAGGAATATTTTTAGGGAAATTTTTAAAATTTTTATAAAGAAAGGGGGGCGGGAATTTCAGCATGGCCAGGGGGGTAAACTTTTTTAGGAGTGAGGAAGAGCAGGTGGAATGTGGGGAAAGTGCGTGAGGATTTGTAGAATGAAAGGGGGGGAAAGCAGCTGGAAAATGATGGGGGTTTAAAAATTTAAAAGCAGGGGGATATATATGTTGGGTGGTTGGATTTTTTTTTAATAAGTATGAAAGAGGGGGGGGTACCCAAGATTGGCAGAAAGCATGTAAGTCCCTTTTTTTAAAGGGAAGGGGGAAAAAAAGATTGTAAAAATTATAGGGGAATAAGTTTTCTGAGTATACCAGGAAAAGTGTACAGTAGGGTTATTATTTAAAGAATTAGAGGTAAGACAGAGAGTAGGCCCTGCGGATGAGCAAGGAGGCTTGGAGTGGATAGGGGATGGGTAGATCAAGTGTTTACATTGAAGCATATATGTGTACAGTACATGGGCCCCCCGGTTATCGGCCAGTTCAGTTATCGGCCACTCGGTTATCGGCCGTTTTTTCGGCGCCCGGTTATCGGCCTTTTAATTCGGTTATTGGCCATTTGGGAGGCATCCATCTGCCGGCTGGACCGCTTGGGGAGTCAGTTTTGGCTTTGTCTCTGGGTGAGTGAGGAAGTTTCTGCTCATTCATCCAAACATTTTGCTATAATCCATTGTTTTTTGTGGTTATTGGGTCGAGTACAACTGCAAAATAAACAACCATGGGCCCAAAAAAACACATTACATAGTATATGAAAACATGCAATGTTTATATGCGATGTATATTTAATAATAATCACTAGTACATTAAAAGTCTTATTTTACATTAATATAGACTTTCATTAATCCATCTATTTTATCTTCTTCAAAATTATGTAAGAACATGTTACATTGCATATAAATATGCAATGTTTATATAATGCGATGTATATTTTAATAATCACTCTTTGCCACATTAAATGTCTTTATTTTATGTTAAATAGACATTTTTTATTAACCATCTATGGTATTTTCTTCAAAATTATATAAGAAACACGTTACATATCATATTTGCATATAAAAAATGCAGTTTTTATATGTTATCGGCGGAGAGTGGATTGGAGAGTAAACATTACGTTTTCTCTGATGCAGCGTTAGAGAAAACCGTGAATCTGGCGGCTGGTGCAGTAACCGCCCTTCACATGCATTTGTTTACAATTCTTGGCATGAATTATTTATTACTTCTCCTTTGTTTATGATGGCATCTAAAGGTAGCTGTTAGAAATGATTAAACTCAGTGAACATGGTAATTAAAATGGCTGTGCAGTGTAAATAAAATGGCTGTGTATTGTAGCCCAGGGGGGTGCTACATACGTGTACTGTACCTACATCTACTGCTACCTATAAATGACTTCCTACAATAAAATACTACTCGCCTCATGCCCTACATTAAGACTACAAATATTTTAAGGTTATAATGAATGTACTGTCAGTAAATGACAGTTTAAAGGGGTGTGTGCAATGGGACTAGGGTGCCAGTTTTTTGTAGAAACACCACCCGACCAAGCTGAAAAAAGCCATTCGCAACATGTTCAGTGACAAAACCCCTGTCCCACTTCGGGGAAATCTTAAGAAGATCCCCCGAAACGACCATATGGGTTTTGTTGTAGGAAGGTTCAGTGATTCAACGGCCCCCTAGTACATTAAAAAAGACAAAAAAGGGGAAATAACCCACAGGGGTTTTTGCTACCTAAAGTCTTTATGGGGGGGATTCCCCTTCCAAACCTAACCCCCCCTCTTCCTATTTTTCCAGAAGCCAGCTTACCCTTTCAATAAAGGTATGTAAAACTTACATAATTTTAAAAAAATTATTTTTTTTGTGAAATTTTTGCTGGAACGGATTAATTGTTTTTCCTTTAAATTTCCCCTTGTGGGAAATTTAATTCGTTTTCGGCCTTTTTGGGGTTATCACCCCCTTCTGGAACAATTTATGGCTTTTATGGATTTGGGAAAAGGCATATGTAGAGTGCGGGGGACCCAGGGGGAGATTTTTGCAAGTATTGAATGGGTTTAAGTTACAAATGCTGTAAAAGTTTTTATGAGGATAGTGGGGCTCGGTTAGCGTGTGAAGAAGAGAGGAGATTACTTCCCGGTAAAAGTAGGTCTTAACGGGGATGTATAAGTCACCGGTTGTTAAAAAAGATGGGGTTTGTAAAAGAAAAATGCGGGTTTTGGGGAAGGGGTGGATTAAATTAGGGGAATAAAATAAAAAATGGGACGGAAGTACTTTTTTGTGATATATGTGCTTGTGGGAAAATTTGTAAAAAAAAAGTTGCAGGGGTTTAGGGGACATTTTTGGGGGGTGTGAAGGTAGAAAGTTGAAAGTGAACATAGATAAGGAAAGGTGATGAGGGATCAAATTTTTTTAATAAGAAAAATTGGAAAAACCATTGGAGAGGGGAGTTGGGAAAGGGGAAATGTTTCTAGATATTTGGGAGTTGACGTGTCAGGGTGGGTTTATGAAGGATGATTAACCATAAAATTTTGAAAAAAAAGGTAGGGGTGCGTTGAGGTATATGGAACAAAAAAAATTTATCTAGGAGGCAAAGGGGGAATTTAGAAAGTATAGGGGTCCCAACACTTATAGGGTTGTGAAGTTTGGTTTTTAAAAAAGCTCACGGGAGGCATTGGGGCAGTGGAGAGCCCTTCAAGGGGTTGTGTGTGGGAAATATTATGCAAAAATTCAAAAGTGGGAATTAAAGGTGTGGTTACTAGAAGATTAGTCAGGGGGGAAGAGGGTTGTTGAGGGGGTTTTTGGGTCATTTAGAGGAATGGATCAAAGTAAATACTGGGAGTGTAAAATCTATGGGGGAAAGGGAAAGGGCAGGGGGGGTCATCCTCGAAAATTTTGGGGGAGGGGACAAAGGAGGTTTGGGGGCGGGGGGCTTGGATTTCACAAGCGTGCGTGAGCTGTTAGTGGGAGGAATGGAGACAAAGGTTTTGGGGCCCGATAGCTGTTGGATGTGAAGGGTAATATTTAAAAAGGGGATTCGGGAAACCAGTTATTTTTTATCCAGACTTGTACTGGAAAGGGAAGTAAATCCCTGATTTTAAAAAAGGAAAGGGATTGGGATTTTGCCCGGTGGGAGAGGGCCGACTTGTTGAAAAAAAAAATAAATAAAATATAAATAATTTTAAAGCACTTAAATTTTGAAAGTTTCCAGACAAAATGGAGACACCGACTCAGGGAGAATGTAAACAATCCGGGGTGGGGTGCAGGGACCTTTTTAGAAAGTCACTTGGGGGAAGCTTAAGCGAGTTTTGGCAAAATTTGGAAATTTCCCGTTTTAGCGAAAACAAGTAAAGCAAAAAGCCATAAAGCGGGGCCCCTCTATTGCTACTTGGGAAACTAAATGATTAATTAGTTTTATAAAAAAAAGGTAGTTCAAAACTAAAACAGTATTAAATTAGAAAATTTTATGTGGGAATGGTAAGTCTTGGCATATACTTTTTCTTTTCAAGTTTCCCTATTTGGGAGTATTTTAGGAAAACTTGGGGGCAACTTAGATTTATTAGGCAATATATATTAGGAATTTTATGTTTACGCATTTGGGAAGTGTATTTTAAAATTTAGGGGGGAATCACAGAATCGAAAAAAAATCTATTTTGTTTTGGGGATGTGGCAGATACAAAAAGGGAAAATAAGGTTTTTCTTTTAAATTAGCGATGAGGGGTGTGTTAGGGAGAAAAGTGTTTTTTTAACGTAGTTTTTGAAAACGTGGTAAGTCTGCGTTGTGATTTTTCGGGCAGGGATTCCCCGATTTTAGGCCTTTTCACATTGAATATTTGGAATTTACCCAGACACAGGAAGAAAAAAAAATTTTTTTGTGTCGGGAAAATTGTGTCTATGGGTCTTGTTGCAACTGTCAAAAAATTTTTTGTTCGGGGTTAAAATATTAAAATTTAGGGCTGTAAAGTAGGTTGCACAGAGTAAAAGGGGAAAGCTTTTACATGAGTAAATTTAGTCTTTGAAGAGTGGGGGGGGGGGGGTTGCCTCTTTGGGATGTGTGAAAAATTCTTACTGAACTTTATGATTGTTTTTTTTATTTGGGGTCGCCGTATATGGTATATAAGCCCTTTAACAGAGATAATAAAATCCTATAAAAACAAGCTAAGCATACTTGATAGTACAACTACTCAATTTTTTATTAAAAAATTTTAAATGTTATTACACAAATAGTTTTTCACACACAAAAAAAACAAAACCATACACAATGCCAGAGCCTGCGGACCACTGACCAAATTCAGCAGTTATTTTAAAAGTAACATCTTTTTCTCTCCCCCTTTGTTTATTTTTTTTAATTTAATCACAAAAATTTACAAAGGAAACCTTTTAAAATTTTTCACAGATAATAAAAATTTTATCTAAAAAGAAATCCAAAAGACACAGGGGTCGATTAGGGGCCCCCCCACTGTTTTCGAGTTACGGCCAATTTTGATTTTTTTGCTGTTTGGGCCCAACAGGAAAGTGACCAAATCCACCAAGTGGGGACATCCCCCCAAAACCCCCTCAAAGTGAGGGTTTTTCCAATTTGGGGATTTCTTTTTTTTGGTTTGGGGGTTTTTTTCCAAAAATTTTTTTTTTTTAAGTGCCCAAAAAAAATATTTAAAACATTGAAAAAAAGAATGATTCCCTTGATTTAAAAAGAAATCTAGAAAACCGCAATACGGGTTTTGTGGACGGAGAATACCACAGAAAGTGGGTCCCCTTTTGAATAATTCAAAGTCCCCCAAAATAATGAAATTTTTAAATTATTTTCCAAAAAAAAAGTAAACCCAAAAAATTTTAAATCAAAATATTAAAAAAAAAATTTTTTTTTTTTAGAAAAATAATTTACTACAAAAAAAGAAAATGGGGTATAAAAAAATAAATTTTTTTTGAAGATTTTTTTGTATGGAAGAAAGGGGGAGGGGGAAGGGTTGGAAAATGAAAAAATGTTTTTCCCCCGATTTTTAAAATGTCCAACTTTTAAGAAACACCCCTTTTTTTTTTTCCCTGAAAAATTTCCTAGCTTCTTGAACAAAAAAGCGGAACGGGCCCCGGGGGCATCAGGAGGCCTTACAAAACCATCCCACTAACAAAAAATTTTTTAACCCAAATTTTTAATTTTTTTTCCCAACAATAAGCTTTTAGATTTCTTCACTAGCACAAGTCCCACTCAATCAAATCGTGTTTTGGGAAGTACCCGCTGGGGTGTGGGGAAGTACCCTGGTGGGTGGGGAAGTACCCTGTCTGGTGTTGGGGGAAAAACCCCTCTGGGGGTGGGGAAGTACCCTGGCGGCGTGTAGGGAAATGCCCTCTGGTGTGTGTGGGAAAAACCCTGGTTTGTGTTTCTTTTTTATTTTAATGTTTTTTGTTTTTTAAATCTGCCCAGGGCTATCTTGAAACCAAGGGTTTTTTTGATTAAATAAAACAAAGGGGTTTAAAGAAAAATATTTATGACCATGGGGCTGAAAAGGGTTTTCTGACACATGGGCGAAATGGTTTCGGCCCCAACCTTCAAAAAATATTTATAAAAAAACGTTCCCCCAAAAAAATTTTAAAAGAAAAAATTCGGAAAATTTCAAAATTGGGGTTAAAAACTACCCGGGCCCAACAAAAATTCTTTAAAAGGAATTGCCCCCTTTTAAAAATCCCCCCCCCCCGTTTTTAAGTTTGAATTTTTTAAAAATTTTTTTTTTTTTAACTCGTTTTTTTTATTTTGTTTTTTCAAATTTTTTATTTTAAAAAGGGAAGTTTGGGGTTTTTAAAACAGGAAAGCGGACCTCACAAACATTTTTTTCAAAGGGGAAAAATGGGAAAAAAGGGAAAAAGGGGATGGGGAAATATCAATTAATATTTTTTTTACTGAGAAAATTTTCATTTTTTTGTTATTTTTTGTTTTAAAATTAGATTTTATAAAAAATAAAAAACCCCTGGGGGGAAAAATTATTAATTGAAAAAATTTTTCCCCCCGTCCGGACGGATTCCACTGAATGGAAATGGATTTATTAATTTCTTTTGGGAAAAATTTTTTGTTAAAAAAAAATTGAGTTCCAGGACGGAAAAATTAAAATTAATCAGAAAATTTTCATAAATGTCAAAGATTCATCTAAGGTTTCCCGGTTTTAAAAGTTTTTAAGTTTATTCCCCCAAAAAGGGCCAACCAAATTAAAATAATTTTATTTTTTTTCCTTGAAAACTTTCCCAATTTTTAACACTTATTTTAAGGGCCTTTTTTCAAAGGGGTTACTGGCAAAAGAAAGCTTCATTTTAAAATATTTTTCCCTTTTAATTTTTTAAACCGGGAAAAAGCATTAACCCAAAAAGGGGTTTAAATTGAAAAAAAAAAAAAGTTTGATTTTTTAAAAGGGGGGGAGGGAAAAAAATTCCAATAAAATTTTGGAGGGTTTTTAAAAAATTCTGTTGAAAAGCAATTTTTTATTTTAAATTTTAAAAAAAAAAAAAAAAAAAGCAGTGGGGGGGGTCCCTATATTTGTGTGAGGGGGAAAAGGAAAAAAAATACGTAGATAAAATTGGGTTGGGGAGAAAATTTAAGAAAGTTACTTGATCGGGGAGTCTGTCATATTTTATACTTTTCATGATAATTAACAGTTTTCTTTGATTTTTGTTTTTTATTATATTTAAATTCGCTCCCCGTGTTATAATGATTTAATTCATCAGTAAAATTTTAATTTTCATTTCAGACAAAAAAATCTAAGTGATCTTCGTACTCGTAATGTTGCTGCGTAAAGCTACTTTTACAATGAAAACCCCCCTTGCATTACTTTATAAGGGGGCACAGGAATAAGTAGTTTATAAAGATATTCGTATAGACAGGGAAATTTTGTCATTTTTCTTGATACAAGAAAAAAGAGAAAAGCACATTTATGTGATAAAAATTGTGTCATATTTTCAGTGAAGGGCTTTAAACCAGCAGAGTGGACACGAAACCGGAGGGGACAGGGTTAGCAATAAATTTTATTAATCAGGAAATTGTGGTTTCACATAGTATAAGAATGATTTTTAAAAAACATTTCAATATACTAAGGGCTTTTAAGGCTTTAGCGACTCTAAAAATGAAAATTTTCTGATAAGAGAGAGGCACTTTTAAAAAGAAAAAAATTTTTGGAAAAAGATTTTAGAAAAGGGTTTAAATATCTCTGAATTTTTTTTTACTTCTTTTTCATTATGATTTTTTAATATTTTTATTAGCTGTGAATATCATTATTCACTTCTCTACAGAAAATTCAGTAATACTGAAAGTGATCTTGCCTCTGGCAACCTAGATGTTTTATTCCGTCTTTTGAGGATTATTGTTAATTAATGCTGCTGTCATGCATTCTTTTATAGAATATGAGAGATTCTTCCCTTTAAAATGCATATTCTTTTCTCTTTTATCTTAGGTGAATATTAATGTTGCTCTCTCTTTATATGTATAAATGACATTAAAAGCTTTAATATTTCTTAATTTTATTTTTATGAGATTTTATAGATAACTATTGAAATATACATTCCTCACCCAAAGATATATTGTTAATCTTAATGTGATTGTAATAGCTGTTAGAAAATACAAAGGTCTGATAATTATACAATAAACAATAAAAATATTTACCAGTTTTAATCAAATACCTCTTAAAAGAAATTATTTGTCACGTGTCACTTTAATCAAATAAAGGAGGCTCAGTGGATACACAACACTGAATATTCTTAAGTATAAAGTGGATGATGTAGAATATTAACCCTTCGAAGGTCCGTCCTGTAGTTCTACGGCTTTGAAGCCAGGGTCCAGGCTGTGTACTACATCATGAGCTCAGCTCGCTCACATAAGCTGCGAGTGGTAAATTTGGGCCTAGATATGAGAGAATGCATCTATGTGGTAAAGTGCACAATATAAAACAAATCCTGCAGCACGCAGTGCATAATAAGAAGAAAAACTGTGACTGTGATTTTGGATTAAAACAGTGATTTTGCAGTGTATTTTCATGTTTTTTACAGTTGCATTCACAGTTTCTTGGTCTCATTTGATAGAATGGAAGATATATTACAGAAATAGTGATACAGTAGATCATTATATTACTCAGTTTCATTTGGCACGTTTTGGTTATCGTACTATTGAAAAATTGCGGCACAATTTTATACACTTCATAAAATTAACTTAACACGGTTCGGTTTGTGGGAGGGAAAATAATTTGGAGTGCACTCTAAGAATCCACGTGCTTTAAAAGTTGTAGATAAAAACACCTTTCCACTAATTTGGAGGTCAAACCAGTCAGCATGGATGACAGAGGAAATATTTATTGAGGTTAAGAATCACTTTATTCTTGAAGTCAAGTTTCACCTGCACAACAAGAACATTGCATTAAAGGGCTCTCTTCATTCTCAATATTTCCCATACTCGTCCACAAGCTTTGCTGGATGTGCCCCCAAACATGTAAAAGTTGTGTTTTTTACCTCCAAATACATCTTTAAATACAACCACGGATCGGGGAGTAATTAAGTCATTCAAAAGTAACTACACAAAAAAGTTATGAAAAAAACTAGTTGCAAACATTGGACTCTGACTCCAACCTAGCAGTACCAAGTTTCTGGGAAAAAATTTAACATTCCCGATGCCGTCAGTTATGCATGAAGTGCATGGAATGAAAATGCCCCAATCAACATTAACCCTTTGACTGTCCCCGGCCGTATATATACGTCTTACGAGGTACCGTGTTGCGTATATATACATGTACTCATAATTCTAGCGGCTTTAAATCAAGCAGGAAAAAGCTCGTAGGCCCACATGTGAGAGAATGGGTCTGTATGGTCAGTTTTGCCCATATAAAAAAATCCTGGAGCACGCAGTGCATAATGAGAAAAAAAAAACTCCGACCATTTTTTTAATTAAAATGCCGACTTGTGGTCTATTTTCGTATAGTATTTATGGTTGCATTCTCGTTTTTTGGTCTCATTTGATAGAATGGAAAACATATTATAGAAATAGAGGGATTTTGATTGATTTTACTATAAAAAGAACCTAGAAATGGAGCTCAAAGTTTGGGGGAAATGTTTGATTTTTGCCAATGTTCAAAGTAAACAATGATGCCATTGTCCAATAAATGTCCAATTAGCCATTCTAATTGCAGTCATGAATGGGTTAATGTTATTTATACAATTATTACAGTATTGCAGTAGTCTGCATTATAGTAAGTCTTCTATTTTTGTTTGAATAAAATTCAAATAGAAAGCAAGAGTAATATTCAGAGGGGCCTGGAGACATACTGAAAGAGCAAAGAAAATGTTATTTTAGAGCCAGGAATGTCTGCAAATTTTTCATTCTGGACCTTATTTTGAAGTTGTCATATTTTTTAGTTTTCGTGAAATTGGCCAAATTTGGGAAATTTCTACCACATTATTAGGTAGTTGAAATCGGTAAATGGGCAGTTCTTGTACTCAATCGATAGAAAAAAATGGAGTTCTAAAGAAGTAGCTATGAGTTTGGGCGACTGGAATAATGGAAGTAGCTGAAAATAGGGCTCAAAGTGGGCGAAATCCCGATTTGTAAACAGCGTCGAGGTCGCTAACTTTGCGAGAGCATAATTCCGTCAGTTTTCGATCAAATTTCGTTTTTTTGGTGTCATTACAATCGGGAAAAGATTCTCTATCATTTCATAAAAAAATAATTTTTTTTTTTTTAAATTTTGCGACACCAGGAGACACCTCAGGATTGGGGTTGCGACAGTCAAAGGGTTAAATGCAGGCTGGGGAAAGTTATGGCCTTCTATATTAGTCTTTCAGTGGGTTTTCCCCTTTCTTGAGAGTCAGGTTCAGAAAAATTTTTCAGCTGGCAAGGGGGAGTACCAGGTGATGGTTTGAAGATATGAATGAAGATGTGAATGAGCTCTTAGAAGATGATGGGAAAACGAGTCCAGAGGAAATGTTGGCAGAGCTCAATGCACAGATACAAGGGAGCCACATAACAAGAAGAACAACCTGAAGAAAAAACAGTTAACACTGCAGCAGTTATTTTGAGAAGTTCCATATTATGGTAAAGCTGCAGACTTTTTCACTGAAGAGGACCCTGACAAATCTAGAAGCAGTGCTTTGAAATGGGGTCTAGACCACTGATGATGCTTACCATCAGCTGTAAAATGTACTGTAGGGTAAAAGACCCAGAGACTCATTACAGAAAATTTTGCACACTCCAATACAACCATCGACTTTAGTACCAGAACCTCTACCATCCGCTTCTGCCGACAACAAACTACCATCCACCTCAGCCCAGTAGGCCAAACCATGTATCTCTGCTGTCCCCTTTACAATCACTGTATACACTAGCAACCCCAATTTAAGGTAAGAAATACTATTTATTTTTGCTGCATTTGTAGTCCTAAGCAGTAAAACCATAATATATCATGGCAATGAACTACAATTACGTATTCACTTTATTTTTGTAAGATCTGTTGGTCTAAAAAAAGTTGTTTGGCTTTTTGGGGGCTCCCCGGAACGTAACCCTATTTTTCCCATAAGTTCTTCAGTTTAGTTAACATGGCATTTTCAGGAAAAGTAACTACCATGTAATATAACGGTCTTTCTGTATTTTGATTCGTTTTAGTACTGAAATAGTTGAAAAATGAGCTCAAAGTAGTGGAAATGTTCAATTTTTGCCGATGTTCAAGAGTAAACAACTCACACCATGCGTCCAATATCATCAACTTGTGGGTCTAAAGTGCCTTCATAAATGCACTGATATTATTTATACAATTACAGTGGACCCCCGGTTTACGATATTATTTTTATTCCAGAAGTATGTTCAGGTGCCAGTACTGACCGAATTTGTTCCCCTAAGGAATATTGTGAATTAGATTAGTCCATTTTAGGGCCCCAAACATACACATACCCAAAAGCACTTTCATAAACACACTTACATAATTTGTCGCATTGGGAGCTGACGTAAACCGGGGGTCCACTGTATACCCGTATTGCATAACTGTAAAACTTCTATTTTTTGGGGTGAATAAAAATTTTTGGACAAAAAATCAAAAAGGAATTTATCTGTAAAGCCTGGAAATGTAACTTTAAAAAAAAGAAAAATTTTTTAGTGTCGGAATGCCTGCATGTTTATTCGGACCCTATTTTGAAGTTGGAATATTTTGAACTTTGTGTGAAAAAGGCCAAAAAAAAA
>NW_026465394.1:0-13823 GCF_026875155.1 Cherax quadricarinatus
CATCAGCCCATACAGTAAGACGAGATATTACCTTTTCCAGTAGGATCTGGCCAGTGACTTAGGAGATTTGTGGGTTGAGTTAACTGAGGGCTCGGCGTGCTTACAGAGAGAGTATGCCCAGTTAAGTACCAGCGTCTCAGAGTCGTCTGAAGCTAGTCTGAGTCTGCATAGTTATACTAGGGGATACATACCCTCTTGGATATAGGAATTTCTGAGGTGCAGGCAGGACACTAATAACGATTGAATATTGCAGGAATTAATGCTCCCGGTTGCACGTGATTCCCAAGGGGAAGTCCTAGGGGGCTAAAGCTAGGCTTAGGAAGTTGAAGATCAGGATATATGCTGCAACACCAAGTAAGTTAGTCCTTTATACGTGCATGCAGGCGAGGTTTCTTGCAATACCAATCATTTGTGAAAAATCTGTCCTATAAGCCACTTGTGAGGCTGAGGTACCCATCTCAGAGCTCGGTGTCAACAGAGTTTGCCAGGGTAGGCGACTCACTTGGAGGCAGCCCAGACAAATTTTCACAGATTCCCAGCCAGGGTAGAAACATTGGGCGTGTTTCTTTCCACCTGTTGTCTATGTTCCCCATCAGTAAAATGGGTACCTGGGTGTTAGTGGACTGGTGTGGGTCGCATCCTGGCACACTGACCTAATTTGCCCGACATGCTCAGCATAACAAGGGACTTTGTATGTAGTAGTATGTCATTGATGTCAGCTGGGACTGTATGCCTTGTACATGTACTTGTAGTAAATAAAGATATTATTATTATTATTATTATTATTATTATTATTATCATTATTATTATTATTATTATTATTATTATTATTATTATTATTATTATTATTATTTGGTTAAACATGAAAGTGGTGAGTGAGTGAACGTGAACCAGTTTGTTCTAAAGTTTTTGGTATCAACAATATTGTGGAAAATAAATTCCCATAATTATACTGTATATTTTTTGTAATGTAAATATGCATGATTAATGCATTACTGATGTTCTAAATTGTATTTTGAATAGAACCAACAGGGTTCCCTCTGCGCCTGCGCTGATGTGTGGGGGAAGAGGTCGAGACGGGGCATCAGGGGTGGGAGTGTTTTTGAATTGAGTTAAGAGGCTGGGAAAGCATGGGATCAGGAAATTGGCGTTCACGGCGGCCTAAGGATTAATATAGGCCTCACTTCATAATAGGAAGTGTCGTAACTGTTCCTGGTGAAGAGTGAGGGAACGTGATTTACGGGACCACCGTAATAAAGTGGTAAAATTAGTGAATAGTGGTAGGACCGGTGGTGACTGGTGCGCCGCCATGGAGTGTGTCCCGTATGGAAAATTTTCTAGGATGATTACTTGTACATACCTCAACATTACATGCATACGAGTAATCTCCTTGGGAGACAACAACTATATTGTTTACCGTAGTCACCCGTGTAGACATGTGAGAAAACTTAACCACCTCTGGTCACTGCAGGTGGCCCCTCGACCCTCACAATCTTATCCATATCTATCCGAGACCAGTATAAATTGGGTAGCACCCTCATGTACGGCGCTACTAATTAATTGTGGACTGTATAGATCATATTAGTTTAACTGAATGAAGGGGGGTGGGGTAGGTTACACATGGATATATCCATCAAGGAAAACACTTGTACATAATCTCACCACTTACCAGATATTCTCTGGTGGTCACTTGATGTAGCTGGATCACTCATAACCTATCCAATTACAACATACCTAATTGGCCAGTATCAGTCTGCTATAACTAGAAGGGTTACTTAACTGTGGGTGATTGATAACTCCTTATTTCCTCCATTCACCATCTCATTTCGATGTCCTGCTACACCGACACGGTTCTTTATTCCAGCAGGACTAGGTATCCATTGGTTTGTCCCGGTTTAGAAGTCGTGACTCCATAAAGCCTTCACTATCCTCGGGACAGGAACAACGGGGTAAACATGTGCACACACTCGGGGAAGGGCAGTTCATATCGCTTCAACCGATTCTTAACTTAGTGTTATTATCACTGATTACATTACGATTTACAAGATGGTTTAATGTCTCATAATTATTATACACATTGGAGGCCACTCCATTAAGATTTGAGACCGATGATTGATGATTAAATCACGGGTATTTTTCCCCGGGACACAGTCCATGGCGACGCGCCAGTCACCCCCGGTCCTACCATTATTCACTCATTTTACCACCTTATTTACAGCGGTGCCGTCAATCACGTTCCCTCACTCTTCACCAGGGACAGTCATGACACTTCCTATTATAAATAAATGAGGCTACATTAATCCTTAGGCCGCCGTGAACGCCAATTTCCTGGTTCCATGCTTTCCCAGCCTCCTCACTACATTCAAAACACTGCCGCCTCTCCCGTGCCCCGACTCGACCTCTACCCCCCCACATCCGCGCATGCGCAAAGGGAACTCTTGGTTCTATCCAATTGTCAAATACATTTTTGACTCATATCGACACATTAAACACCTATTAGGCACTATAGCTTCGGAAAATTAAAATATTTTCCACATCCCTGGTTGATCAGGCTCTGATCCACCAGGAGGCCTGGTCACAGACCGGGCCGCGGGGGCGTTGACCCCCGGAACTCTCTCCAGGTAAACTCCAGGTAATCCCGGGGAAAATGCCCATGACTTAATCATCACTCATCGGTCTCAGATCTTAATGGAGTGGCCTCCAATGTGTATAATAATTATGAGACATTAAACCGTATGGTGGGCTAAGAAGTAATCAGTGATAATAACACCAAGTTAAGAGAATGTGTGAAGTGAAATGAGTCGCTGTTCTCAAAGTGAGCATCTGTTTACCTCATGTTCCTGTCCCGAGGATAGTGAAGTTTTTATGGAGTCACGACTTCTAAACCGGGACAAACCAACGGATACCTAGTCCTGCTGGAATAAGAACCGTGTCGGTGTAGCAGGACATCGAAATGAGATGGTGAATGGAGGAAATAAGAAGCATCAATCACCCACAGTTAAGTAACCCTTCTAGTTATAGCAGACTGATACTGGCCAGTTAGGTATGTTGTAATTGGATAGGTTGTGGGTGATCCAGCTACATCAAGTGACCACCAGAGAATATCTGGTAAGTGGTGGTATTATATACAAGTGCTTTTCCTTGATGGATATATACATGTGCAACCTACCCCCCCTTCATTCAGTTAAACTAATATAATCTATACAGTCCACAATTATTTAGTAGCGCTGTACTTGTGGGTGCTATCCAATTCATACTGGTCTCGGATAGATATGGATAAGATTGTGAGGCCGAAGGGGCCACCTGCAGTGACCAGGGGTAGTTAAGTTTTCTCACATGTCTACACGGGGTGACTACAGTAAACAATATAATTGTTGTCTCCCAATGAGATTACTCGTATGCATGTAATGTTGAGGTACATACAGGTAACACCCTAGAAAATTTTCCATAAATATGTTGAAGGATATCAGTAACGCTAAAGTGATGGACCAATAATCCATCACAAAAGTCAAAAGACAAATATTCCATTATAGTATCTTAAACCTCCAATTTATGAAAGAGGAAAAGTAATTCATATGAGGACCACAATGGAACTAAGTTTGTGTTACCTTGGGTTCACCACACATATGCTGCTATGTATGATAATCTGTGTAACTATATTTGTGTATACCTGAATAAATGTACTTACTTACTATGAAGTTAGTAGGTATACGTATCTCCACAATGTCCTTATAACACATTTAACCGCAGCATCGGTGGTTCAGTGGTAGAATTCTCGCCTGCCACGCGGGAGGCCCGGGTTCGATTCCCGGCCGATGCATGTATTGCTTTTAATTATTTTTATTCACTCGGTGCTACAGCTGGGTCATAATACTCTATACTTCCGTATGGGATGTCGGAGGATCGAGCCTTCAGAGTTTTACACAAAGTTCGTAGACAATGTCATCAGTCAGACCACTGAACATCCTTGGAGCAGAAGTGTATGAGCAGGCCCATGAGGAGAGGTTCTGACGTCCTTGGAGCAGAAGTGTATGAGCAGGTCCATGAGGAGAGGTTCTGACGTCCTTGGAGCAGAAGTGTATGAGCAGGTCCATGAGGAGAGGTTCTGACGTCCTTGGAGCAGAAGTGTATGAGCAGGTCCATGAGGAGAGGTTCTGACGTCCTTGAGCAGAAGTGTATGAGCAGGTCCATGAGGAGAGGTTCTGACGTCCTTGGAGCAGAAGTGTATGAGCAGGTCCATGAGGAGAGGTTCTGACGTCCTTGGAGCAGAAGTGTATGAGCAGGTCCATGGGGAGAGGTTCTGACGTCCTTGGAGCAGAAGTGTATGAACAGGTCCATGAGGAGAGGTTCTGACGTCCTTGGAGCAGAAGTGTATGAACAGGTCCATGAGGAGAGGTTATGGGGTCTTAGTTGAGTGGCGACAATACTTCACAGCACTCTGGTGGCCCTGAGTTCAGGTCTGGTTCAGGACACAACTCTTCCAGTTAAAACACTCCTCTCACACTCACCCGTAAAGGATCTTCCCTCGCTTTCCATAATTCAGTTTATTTATTTATTTATTTATTTATTTATTTATTTATTTATTTATTTATTATTAATTTGGACATGATACATAGATGTACAAAGTAAATACAGTGGTTAAGTGTAACATCCCAAAAGCCCCTTGTCTGCAGAGCATTATGGGCAGGCTTAAAATTAACTTAAAATTAACTAAACAATGATATATTCGTTGGTAAAAAATTATAGTAAACAAATAACAATTAAGTACAAATGGTATTTCAAAGACAGGTCATATGGTCATTTGCTGAGTTGCTGAGCATTCAATAGAATGGAGTACTATATTCTGTTAGGTAATGTAATTAAAAAAAAAGTTTGGTAGGGTCACAGGTTATACATTTATGAGATACAATTATTCAGTATGAATGGTTGTCTAGGGCAATTGGTGTAAATTGCTGGCTAGACAGAAAACTGCAAGGAACTTGCAATCCCATTCATTGACAACTGGAACAACTTTTATGGCAAACATGATATGTATGCAAGGATGGGGTACATCTCTCTGGGGCAGGGGTGGTAGCACTTGCAGACTCGATTGAGAAGGCCATTGGTGAAATGCCTATGATTTTAAACTGATGGAAGATAGAGGTATGGGTGTGTGTGGGAAACAAGCAGGTTGCAACACTAGGGTTGGAAACAGTAAATGTATAAAAGGCATTCAGCATGAAGTTATAAATAAAGACAATAGAACAGGTCAGCAAACAAAGGGGGGACAGCAGAGGGCAGCAAGGGACTAGCTCCCTTAAGGTTTACTATACTAATAGCAGGAGTGTTAGAAATAAGATAGATGAGCTAAGATTAATTGCAAGTGCAGGAAACATAGATATTATTGCTATAACAGAGACTGGCTCAATCTGAAAGATAGAGAGATGCCCTCTGAATGGGCACATACAAGGCTATAAATTATTCCACACTGACAGGGTCAACAGGAAAGGTGGTGGAGTAGCGATGTATGTCAGAGACAATTTAAATTGTTGTGTTAGACAAGATATTAAATTAGAAGCGTCAGCCACTGAATCTGTTTGGTTACAGCTTCTCGAGGGCCGAGAAAAACTAATTTTGGGTGTGATTTACAGGGCCCCAAATCTTGATAGGGAGTGCAGTAAACTTCTATGGGACGAAATTCGTAAGGCATCTACATACGAAAATGTTGTGCTAATGGGAGATTTCAACTATAGACAGATTGACTGGAGCAATTTGACAGGAAATTTTAGAGTCGGGTGACTTTCTTGATACGATCCAGGATTGTTTTTTTAAAAAAATTTGTGACAGAGCCAACTAGGGGAAATAACCTCCTTGACTTGGTTCTTGCCAGTAGGGAAACACTAATTAATAATCTTGAGGTTAATGATGAGCTTGGGGAGAGTGATCACAAATCACTCAGTTTTAACATATCATGGAATTCCCCCAATAATGGCAATCAAGTCTCCGTCCCTGACTTTCGCTTGGCTGATTTCATAGGACTGAAAAATTACTTAGGTGGGCTGAACTGGAATGACCTGACTAGGGGTCAGGTAGGTGGTGATGGTTGCCGATATGATGCTTTCCAGGGCATAGTTCTAGCTGCTCAGTCAAATTATGTTCCAAATAGGGAATCAGATCAAACAAAAATGATCCTAAATGGATGAACAATAGATTAAAATATCTGATTGGTCAAAAGAGAGGCATATATAGGCAAATCAAAAGAGGAGAGGGGCAATTAAGAAATCGATATATTCAGTTAAAGAGAGAAATAAAAAGGGAATTAGAAAAGCAAATAGAGATTATGAGGTTAAAGTTGCAAGAGAATCGAAGACTAACCCAAAAGGATTCTTTCAGGTATACAGAAGTAAGATCAGGGACAAGATAGACCCACTCAAAAGTTCCTCGGGTCAGCTCACTGACAGTGATAAGGAAATGTGTAGAATTTTTAACACATACTTCCTCTCAGTTTTTACACAGGAGGATACCAGCGATATTCCAGTAATGATAAATTATGTAGAACAGGACGATAATAAACTGTGCACTATTAGGGTCACAAGTGACATGGTCCTTAGGCAAATAGATAAATTAAAAAACTAACAAATCCCCAGGCCCTGATGAACTGTATGCAAGGGTTCTAAAGGAATGTAAAGAGGAGCTTAGCACGCCTTTGGCTAATCTTTTCAACATATCATTTACAAACTGGCATGGTGCCAGATAAGTGGAAAATGGCAAATGTGATACCTATTTTCAAAACAGGTGACAGGTCCTTAGCTTCGAACTATAGACCAATAAGCCTAACCTCCATAGTGGGAAAATTTATGGAATCAATAATTGCCGAGGCAGTTCGTAGCCACCTTGAAAAAGCATAAATTAATCAACGAATCTCAGCATGGTTTTACAAAGGGGCGTTCCTGCCTTACGAATTTATTAACTTTTTTCACTAAGGTATTTGAGGAGGTAGATCATGGTAATGAATATGATATTGTGTATATGGACTTCAGTAAGGCTTTTGACAGGGTCCCACATCAGAGACTATTGAGGAAAATTAAAGCACATGGAATAGGAGGAGAAATTTTTTCCTGGATAGAGGCATGGTTGACAAATAGGCAGCAGAGAGTTTGCATAAATGGGGAGAAATCAGAGTGGGGAAGCGTCACGAGCGGTGTTCCACAGGGTCAGTGTTGGGCCCCCTGCTGTTCACAATCTACATAAACGACATAGATGAGGGCATAAAGAGCGACATCGGCAAGTTTGCCGATGACACCAAAATAGGCCGTCGAATTCATTCTGACGAGGACATTCGAGCACTCCAGGAAGATTTGAATAGACTGATGCAGTGGTCGGAGAAGTGGCAGATGCAGTTTAATATAGACAAATGCAAAGTTCTAAATGTTGGACAGGACAATAACCATGCCACATATAAACTAAATAATGTAGATCTTAATATTACGGATTGCGAAAAAGATTTAGGAGTTCTGGTTAGCAGTAATCTGAAACCAAGACAACAGTGCATAAGTGTTCGCAATAAAGCTAATAGAATCCTTGGCTTCATATCAAGAAGCATAAATAATAGGAGTCCTCAGGTTGTTCTTCAACTCTATACTCCTTGGTTAGGCCTCATTTAGATTATGCTGCACAGTTTTGGTCACCGTATTACAGAATGGATATAAATTCTCTGGAAAATGTACAAAGGAGGATGACAAAGATGATCCCATGTATCAGAAACCTTCCCTATGAGGATAGACTAAGGGCCCTGAAACTGCACTCTCTAGAAAGACGTTAGAATTAGGGGGGATATGTTTGAGGTGTATAAATGGAAGACAGGAATAAATAAAGGGGATGTAAATAGTGTGCTGAAAATATCTAGCCTAGACAGGACTCGCAGCAATGGTTTTAAGTTGGAAAAATTCAGATTCAGGAGGGATATAGGAAAGTACTGGTTTGGTAATAGAGTTGTGGATGAGTGGAACAAACTCCCAAGTACCGTTATAGAGGCCAGAACGTTGTGTAGCTTTAAAAATAGGTTGGATAAATACATGAGTAGATGTGGGTGGGTGTGAGTTAGACCTGATAGCTTGTGCTACCAGGTCGGTTGCCGTGTTCCTCCCTTAAGTCAATGTGACCTGACCTGACTAGGTTGGGTGCATTGGCTTAAGCCGGTGGGAGACTTGGACCTGCCTCGCATGGGCCAGTAGGCCTTCTGCAGTGTTCCTTCGTTCTTATGTTCTTATGTTCTTAGTATTTATTTAGTTGTGGGTGAGTAAATGATTTTTAAGAAGAGACTTGAATTTAAAAACAGATAGTATTTCTTTTATATTCACAGGTAATGAATTCCAGATTTTTGGGCCTTTTATGTGCATTGAGTTTTTACATAGTGTGAGATGGACACGAGGAACATCAAAGAGTGATCTGTGCCTTGTGTTATGGTCATGTGTTCTGTTGAGGTTGGTAAGGAGAAGTTTGAAGGGAGGGTTAATATCTGAGTTAAGTGTTCTATGTAGTAGGTACAATAATAAGTACGGATGTTTTGTACGGTGAGTAGGTTCAGAGTTTTGAAAATTGGTGGAGTGTGCTGCCTGTAGTGGGAATTTGTTATCATTCTGACTGCAGCCTATGTTGGGTAATTAATGGTCTGAGATGGTTTATTGTTGTTGAGCCCCATGCACAAATTCCATAGGTGAGATAGGGGTAAATAAGTGAGTGATATAGGGCCAGGAGGGCTGACTGTGGAACATAGTACCGTATCTTCGATAGTATGCCTACGGTCTTGGAAATTTTCTTGGAAATTGGTTGAACATGTGTTTGAAATTTGAGTCTATTATCAAGGTGGATTCCTAAGAATTTTCCCTCTGTGAGCTTTGTGAAAGGTGATCCGTTTATCACTATGTTAAGAGGGACATCTGTAGCTCTGTTTCCAAACTGAATGGAGTAGGTTTTGTCAATGTTGAGAGTAAGTTTGTTAGTCATCATCCAGGTAGATATTTTCTGTAATTCGATATTTACAGTATTGATTAGCATGACTGGGCTCGGGTGAAAGAAGACGTATGTAGTGTCATCTGCAAACAGTGTGGGTTTGAGTAGTTGCGATGCATTTGGTAGGTCGTTTACGTAAACTCTCAGACTAAGATTAAAATTTCTATGAAACTATTTCAAGAATGAAACTGCAACGTCATTATTATTCAAATACACCAATAATACTGACCAATGGTGAAGATGCCGCAGCAAAGATATTTGCCATGCACAAAAAGTTGTGTATATTGCCAGAGAGAAAATTATAAATGAATGACACTGAGACTCATGATTTACTGCCAGTCAGCCCTGTGTTCAAGGGCGATGCTGCTGCACTAGCAAGTACACACTAGTTGCTGAACTGGAAATAAAACTCACTATGCAAGAATGTGTATCTGAGGTTGTTGCACAGTGAAGTCAGCAGAAGTAGTCGATTTCGCATCACTAATTCGAATAATGCATATGATATTTCACGAGAATATTGAGTACAGAATAAGTTGACCCAAGAGTTGTTATCCAATCATAAGATAAACTATTGTATCTCTACTACTGAGGTTCCTTAACGCTGGTGAGGGGCTCTTGATCTAGGGAATTGGATCTGTGCTCCAGTTTCCTGTATTAAACCTGTATTTTTTGTACCTCTGTTTGTATGCTAAATTTCTAAATAAATAAATAAATAAATAAATAAATAAATACCTTCCATATCTTCCCCACAGGCGCTGTATAATTCTACGGGTTTAGCGCTTCCCCCTTGATTATAATAATAATACTGGTGAGTTATGCCTGTACTGTCTCCTAAAACCCGAAGGCTTAAAAGAGCTTTGGATTCGATTTATTACTGGCAACATATATCGATTTAACCTGTCGTCCCACAGTTTGGTAATAAATCTGGGGTTAACAGTCTCTGTTTAAGTGAGGCTTCACTTAAACTGAAGTAGGTCGATCGTTAGTGCACTTAGCTCACACACGGGTCCGGGGATCTGATCCCTGGTACGGCTGGAAAATATTAGGACGTGTTTCCATAACACACCTGCTGTCCATGTTCACCCATCAGTAAAATGGATACCTGGGTGTTAGTGGACTGGTGTGGGTCGCATCCTGGGATAAAATTGACCTAATTTGCCCGAAATGCTCAGCATAACAAGCGGCTTTCTATATAGTAGTATGTTATTGATGTCAGGTAGGACTGTATACCTTGTACATGTACTTGTAGAAATAAAGATTTATTGTTATTATTATTATTATTAATACAAGCTGAAACACTCTTGCAGCAATATATCGATGTTCAAAAGTAATTAAGTAGTTTATTAAACCAAATATATATGACCTCAAAGGGATGAAGAATAGACTAAAATATCTCTTAGGTGAATAAAAGAAATATTTTCAGTCGAATGGTTTTAAAAACAAAGGACCAACTTATTAACCAATAAATTCAGTTTAAGAGAGAAGTGATAAAAAAGAATAAAGAAAAGCAAGAGTATACGAAACTACGGTTGTGAGGGAATCAAAGAGCAACCCAAATGGTTTCTTTCAGGTATATTGACATAGGATTAGGTAAAGGATAGGCCCATTTAAATGAAAACAGTTGTACAAGTCATCAGTAACATGGTCCTCAGAGAACTTGATACACTGAAACCAAACAAATCACAAGGCCCAGATGAACTGTTTTCAAGGGTTCTAAAGGAATGTTAAAATAAACTTACCAAACCCTTTGCTGGTCTCTTCGGCACATTAACACAAAAGGGTATCATTCCGAAGTGGAAAATGACAATCGTGATACGCATTTTAAAAGCGGACGATACATCCTTAGCTTTAAATTATAGACTTTAGTTGTGAGAAAGTTAATAAACTCATTAATTGTGGATGCAAATCGAAGCTACCTTTAAAATTATATTTTGATATACTTGTATGAATCTCAATGCAGCTTTACAAAGGAATATTCTTACCATACAAATTTACCAACTTCTTTTCTAAGATATTCAAACGAAGATAAAGAACACAATATTGTTAATAGGGACTTCGGTAATACGTTTAATATAGAGCCATAGAGGAGACTGATAAACAAAGTAGCAATACATAGTATAGAAGGAGTAATCTGCTGGAACAAGTCATAACTGACCGACAGACAACAGTGTACATAAATGGCGAGAGAATAGAATGGGGACTCGTTATAAGTGGTGTACCACACGGGCCTATAGTGGGGCCCTTATTCACTCTACATAAACCACAATTCTCCATAAAAATATCCGCTCACTAAAATAAATAAGTAAATAGAGTCTCTGGACCTGATAAACATTTAATCTAACATGATCAGTGTAAGCTAAAAAGAACCGAAGATGCTACTTATTTGCATAAAAAAAAATTTCCATCTTTGAAAATGGCAGATTTCAAATTAAACCCCAAGAGCTAGAATGTCTAGCCAAGTATTGTGAATTAGTCATATAACCGACAAACAAAAAGTTCTTTATAATTTTTGCGAGGCTATAGTGATGAATCTGGGCTACTGATACTTAATATTAACATTAATAACTCTGCTTTTGCCATAACTATAATTCTTCATCAAAACTATCCATAAAATGTTTCACTATAACTGTCTAACTCTTCCCTCGACATACGGCAAATCAATAATATGGAACAAAAATCAGAAAACTAAGGTTTTTATTGTATTTTTTTCTGCTATAGTTAAACTTGTTTATATTCATAAAAAAGGATTTTTTTTTTCACTAACCTTCAATTTCTTTGATGGTGAGAGAAAGTGTTTTTTTGTCTTGGAACTTGAAGACTAGAGGTTGTCCCACTGTAAAACCATGTTTGGCAAATTGTTCCATGAAGGTCATAGCCATCTGGTCGGTGTTGTAAGGTTCATTGGTAGTGCTCTTCTTCTGCAGGAAATCTGCCTCCAGGATCATGGAGCCGATGAGCTGCCTGTGTGGGTCGTGCACGTACGGCTCCACGCGGATCTAATTAAATTAAAACATAAGAAAAGGAATCACTGCAGTTGTCCTAGGTTAGGTGAAATTTGTCAAGAAACACGATAATTCGTTCCTGACACAGGTGTTAGTCATATGACGACCGCCACTGTATCTGTTGATCATTTAACAGTGGCCTTCCACTGGCTTACCGACCCACGTCTTAAAAATTGCAAGCAACATCATTCGATGTTCAGGTTTAGCCTACTGATCCAAATTAGACAGGCCCACTTCACCCAAACGCTCAAACTCGTGTAATGAAAATTTACCACATGCTAATGTAAACAATTCAAGGAGTGAGGTAAAATCGAGCCTGTGATCTGGCCATCTGGTTAATACAATAATTATTATGCGTGGGACTCTCGGCTCACCCTTTTAATTATTGCCACTCCTGTGTCTTTCTAAATATATATAATTTTTTTACCTTTGAACGAATAAAAACTTCAGAATCCATCAGACTCTTTCATCCATATTTAAATATATGATTATAATATTTATATGAAAAAATACAGAATACAATTTAATTTGTTTTTCAGGTTGCATTTTTTGAGGCGAACTCTGTAATAAAAGGGAAAAAAAAGTGAATTTTAATAGCACTGCGAACAGGTTTATGAAGTTATCTTTCACACAACTTGATCTATAAAATTTACCTTTATATATGTCAGTACAGATTATCAATGAGGGATTAATTACCTCCTGGTCCAGAGGGCAACATTGCTTGTTTGCGAATGAATGGCATTGAAGCCGATGTGGACCTGGCTTGACCCCACGGTCATGTCTGATGGTTTTAGATGAAGTGGGTTGGCCTGGTCATTGGTCACTTGGATGTACCTGGGGAAGTGTGGGGGTTTAACAAGGTTGTTAACGAACTGCTCATCAAGAGTCTGTCAGTCGTTACCAAAACAACTGTCAAAGAAATCAGTAAATGTATGTTAGAATAATTAACAAGAAATAATGATGATTAAAAATTTTTTGAATGATAACACTGAAAGGATGATTATATTCATGATAGATACCCATTACATTCATGGGCACCCATTACATTTATGGACACCCATTATATTCAAGATAGATACCCATCATATTCATGATGGACACCCATTATATTCATGATGGACACCCATTATATTCATGATAGACACCCATTTTATTCATGATGAACACCCCTTATATTCATGATGGACACCCATTTTTATTCTTGATAGACACCATTATATTCATGATGAACACCCATTATATTCATGATGGACACCCATTATATTCATGATAGACACCCATTATATTCATGATGGACACCCATTATATTCAAGATAGATACCCATCATATTCATGATGGACACCCATTATATTCATAATGGACACCCATTACATTCATGATGGACACCCATTATATTCATGATGGACACCCATTTTATCATAATGGACACCCATTACATTCATGATGGACACCCATTGTCAGCATAGTTGCTGATCCCATGTATGTGTTTTGTTATCTGAGTATCATAGTACCATCCATATGTTTTACATGCACCGACCCCCTTCTGGCTCAGTGACTAGATTTTGTGATGTCACGTGATGCCGCATGAGTGCGTGGGATGTACTGATCGGCCTCAGTTCCCCGTAGACCTACCAGGCGACAGGACAGGCAGTTTGGGTCCCCTATCACAGTCTGCAATATAAGCGTTTTGCACCCAACAACTTGTGTTTAACTTAACCATCACATCTCCACGAACTCTCCAACAAACGGTCCAGCTTGGGGCGTTAAAAATTTTTATTCATGTGGGTTTGGAGATAAATTCCTCAGCCCACGAGGAGGTGTGTGTGATG
>NW_026465395.1:0-14055 GCF_026875155.1 Cherax quadricarinatus
GGGGGGGAAAGGGGGCGGGGAAGAATAGACGGTGAGAGGAATGTTTGAGTCGAAGAGAGAAGAGTCAGGACTAGACCCAACTGCTAAGCCTGGATAAAAATAACGAAGAGACATAGAAGACAGCAGGAACTCTGCAGGTGCTGACTGCAACTTGCGGATGGAAGATTGCTGCATCTTGTTTGTTGATTGGCGGCTGCAGAAGCTGGGCGTGGTCAACGGAGGCTAGCTTCCTTATTGGGTTCAGGTGTCGTTAAATTGTGAGGCAGGAGTTCTTCATTTCTTCAGTGTTGGAGGCATTCCTTATGTTGTGCAGTTTTTGGGGAAGAAACGATGAGTAATCTTGTAATCTTGGGCAGAAATGCTTGGTCGGCTTGTAACTGGTCCAAGGTCATCTTGAGTGTAGTGAAGGAGCAATGGGATCCTTTACGATTTGTAAACTTGACTGTTCTGTCGTGAATTTCTCGTACAAAGTGTCGACATCATGGTGGGTTCTTGGTCAGGAGTCGTATAAAAAGTTATATCTTTCCAGTGCAGGTATTGATCTCGATGTTGGTCTTCTGTATTAATACGTCGAGTGATGACTGGAGAGGTTTTTGTTGGTGGTTGCAGCATTGAAGGTTCTCTCAATGTTGGTGTCTCCGCTAGAGAGTGTGTAGAAGACTGTGGTAGAATCGTGGCTTCTGATTGGTCCGTATGAGTAGTGGTGAGCGGAGGTGAAGGAATGATATCTACGCCGCCACGACGAGCCAATCGACGAATAGGAGGCGTGGTGCTGTCTTGGATGTTATCAGGTGAACGTTGATTGGAGGATTCAAAAAAGGATGTGTCGTCGTTGTCAATTATTAATTCTTTCAAGTTATCTGGCGCTTCAAAACTGACGATCTTCGGGATTATTTTCAAAATTTCAGCTGATGGTGGACTTTCAGGGAAGTTAAATGATGGCATGTTGTTGAGTGCAAGAAGTTCATTAATAGTCGTATTGAAAGAGCAAGGTTTTACAGCATTTTGCATGTGGGCAAACATCATGCAGTAATAGAATTTGGTAGAGATATCATCAGGTGGAGGTTGGGTAGTGAGAGGTGGTGGAGACGACTGTTGAGTGGCTTGTAGAATCTTGGATGTTGTAGATTGAATCTTGGCAATTGCAGCGTATGTAGGAGAGGTTCCAGATGACTTCTTTGTTTCTTCCTTTAGTTTCTTAGAAAGGATATCCTTACGCACTGGACACTTGGCTGCAAGAGTATGGTGATCACTCTTACAGTTGATGCAAGTGGGTGCAGCAGTAAAGTGCAAGAACGAAAATCGTGTCCTGCAGACCCACAGGTGGAACATATCTTCTTATTCTTCACGTGGCAGTGGGCAGAAGAGTGACTGTACGAGTAACATGTCCAGCAAGGTGTTATGTACGTGAAGCGTTCAGGTTCAATCTGTCGGTTTTTTTTTTTTTTTTTTTTTTATTCACCGGTATTCTCCCGGCCCGGGTCTTTTCCAAGTAGTGGTGACCCGGCCTTGGCTCCCTATCTGGGGAGTGTCTCGAGACTTAAGTCTCCCATGGGAGGAAGGACAAGTACCTCCTCATCTTTGGGACCAAGTGTCCCCAGGCCTAGCCACATTCCCCGCCCTCACGGGGCTCGTAGGGAGAAGCTAGGCCTCTGGTCTGCCATCTACCCCGCCTCAAAGGGGCTCGTGGGGATGGCAGTCTTATGAGCTGCAGATGGTAGCAAGCTCAGGCTGTCGGGGGTTGATGTAGTAGTAAAAGACGGCCAGGTCATCAGACAGTGCTCTGGTCGCCATTGTAACGTCCAGGAATGTGACCTTGAGCATTGAGGAAGCGTTGGGGATCTTCACTACAGTGTCAATCTTGGCCCAGGTGTTGAGGTCTTCAAGTGATGTAGTAATTTCCTAGATGGTCATGTTCGTGATCAGCTTGTCAAGACGTTTCATAAACACTGAACGTTTTGCAAGCATATATGGTGACGTACAGATGGTAAAGCCTCGGTCTTCTAAGGTCTTCATGACAGTAGGTGTAAGCACCTTGTCAGCTTCAGTATCATCGAGAAAAGTGACGATGAAAGCTTCTTTCAGTGACGTGATCTTGGAGAACTTTGCGTGAAAACAAGTGTTGAGAGAAGCTGCAAGCTCAAGCTTCGTGGCGTCATCGACGACAGCAGACTTGGGCTTAATACTCACACGATGAGACATCGTGGAGATGGTAGAGGTTCCCTTCCCCAACGGGGATCGTAGGGATACTGTGCAAGTAAGGAGAGCTGCTATGACCTGCCTGGGCGAGAGTCAACAGCAGAATCCTCTGACCAATGAAAGATACTAAGTGGTCCACTTAGTAAGAAACATTAATGTTGAAAGTTTGAAGCCTACCAGAAGAGTCCAGTAATTTTAAACTGGAAAATTTAAAATCTATACATTTCCCAAAATCAAAATTTTAAATTTTTTTTTTTTTGGTAAATACGCCAGTGTTTAAAAAAGTTTGAAGCCAGTCTGGTAAGGCATTCTCGATTTATTTCATGGGTATCTGTAATAAACCAAGATCCTTCAGCTACCACAGGAATTAAATTATTTTTTTAAACGGGTTTTATCAACTGGCTATTTTTTAACGTACGGGATAACCATAAAGGTAAATGTAGAAAACAAATGCAGCAGCCATTAATGTCTAAAGATTTTGTTAAATTTAGACACATGTGCAACCTTGGGACTTTATTGAGGAAAAACTTTTCCCCACAGTGGCTTCATCATCCATACAAAGGAGAAACTTGAAGAACAGGAGGAGAATGGGGCCCCTGGATTACCTGGAGGTTATTCCGGGTTCAACGCCCCCGGGGCCCCGGGCCATGCCAGGCCTCCCGTGATCGGGCCTGATAAACTAGGTGTTACTGCTCCCCCGCACGCACCCAAACTACACCCACCCCGGCTGTCCGGCACTGTTTTTAGGTATTGTCCAGCTCTCTCTTGAAGCACCCAGGGTTTATTGGCAATTCCCCAATCTATGGGAGGCTTTTGAACATTTTTGGGCCCGGACACTAGGGTTTTTTCCCTTTGTACCAATGGCCCCCCCTATTTTTTTACGGGGGGCTTTTTGCATCGCCTCCCCAGTCTTTTACTTTGTAGGGGGGATTTCGTGGCAATTGGGACCATTCCTTCCAAGTTTTTTTTCCAAGTGAATTTATATATATCTCTCCCTCCTGCCCCCAACGAGTAAAGTCAATCTTCCACGTTCCCAGTAGAAAAGGGTTTGACGAACTTATACGTGCAAAAAGGACTCTGTACACTCTCTAGATCTGCGATTTCACTGCTTTGAATGGGAGTTTTTGACAGCTTTTCCGCCAAAAGGAGAAAAGGATTTGAAAAGGACATCATGGGCTTGGCCCTTCCCCTTTTTGAAATTTCTCATTTCCATCCAATATTTTTTGCACGTCGACGGGGCACTGTTGTGATCCTTGAAAGTGAGACCTCAGACATTTCTACTCCCCGGGGCCCTTACATATTTTTCCGCTCTATTGTATGGCCGGGGTCAGTATATATCTGCCTATTATTATCTCCCCGTTTTCCCTAACGGGGTAGTTGGAATTTGCCTCATTGAACACATATTTTTTACCGTTGCCCACTGGGAAACTTTGTTTATATCTTTCCCGGAGGAACCGCGCCCACAGATGACCCTCAGCAGACCTAGTACACCCCAAAGGATATCGGGGCTGTGGTGTATATCTTGTCTATGTCTGATTAAAGGAAAGGAATAAATGGGGCGAGTCGTGCCTTGTGGAACAGAACTCTTTTACTATGGCGCCTCCGTTTAACTCTGTTGACCACACCTTTTTGTTCGATTTGTTTGGGAAGGAAGATCCATCTCCCCCCCTTTTCAGTTTTTCCTTAGCACGTATTTTTGGTATTTCGCCTGATCGCATTTGTCAAATCTTTTGCAAGTCTGTGTATATTCATCTGCATTTGATTTTTTTTCCAGTGCTCCCAAGGGCCCTGTCTAGTGACCATAGTTGTGAGAGGCAGGGGCGACCCGCCCTGAACCCAGTTTGCCCCGATTGGCAGTTTTGGGAAACCAGGTGATTTTCCCCAAACCGCTTCTTAGCACCTTTTAAAGATTTTTATGATGTGGACGTCGAGCATGGGGCTATAGTTTTTTTTCAATGCTTTTTCTGCCACCTTTTTGGGGTGGGGCTAATCCGTTGTTTTAAGTGATGGGGAAATTTCACCCCCTGTCCAAACTCCCCCTCCATAGTGTACTCAGGGCACGCGAGGGGGTTCCTTTATTCATAAAACAAAGGGCCACGATCTGGGCCCGGGGCTGATGGGATAGGCATTTTGTCAATGGGTTTTCGAAATTACGGGGTTTGGGTAATGTCGGAAATCTGGCATACATTTATGGAGTTTTGAGGGTCATTCATGAAGAAATCTTTTTGGTCTCGATCCTCAGACCGTTAGGGGTTCACTAAACACAGAGTCTTTACGGGGATTTTCAAATTTCATCTTTCCTTGTTTCATCTTGAAGCCCCATCCGCTGAGTAAGGGCCCGAACTAGAGGGTATTTGCCTTTTTTTGGGCATATGAAAAGAAATATTTTAAATTTTTTTCATTTTCACTAATAGCTTTAACTCCTCCCCTCTCCGGGGTTCCTGTAAGAGTCATTTAGTTAATCGTTTTTTTCCATTTCCCTGGTCAGCGCCCCCTTTTCGTGACAAATTTTCAGCACTCCTGAGGGCTCAGTGCTCTTCGTCGCTTCTGTGAGGGGCGCTTTTTCTCTCCATTTTCCTGCTCTTCTTTTTTTCTTAGGGGAATTCCTAAACATGCTTCGGCTACCAGGAAGTTAAACCTTTAAAGGCACGGGTTTGGCCCATGCATTTAAACATCCCCCAACGTTTCGTTTAGGACATGGTTTTACCGGGCCCCCATTTTGAGTTCTTGTTGTTAAAGTGTATTTTGTGAAGCCCTTCCGGGTACAGCATTCGCTGATCAGGACCCCTATGCGTGTCGGATTCGATTAGTTTGTGATGGGAATTAGTCTTTTTGATTTTTTATGTCTCTTACGGGTCCCATTTTTTGTGAAGATAAGGTAAAGTGTGTTTTCTATCTTTGGCCCCGCTATCTGCGGGTTTAAAGGTGTGTTTTTCGCAGAGACTAGTGCTCATGTGTGGTGACCTTTCACTGCCTACCTCCGGGATTGTTTCAGCTATAACATTATTTGCTAATCTTCCATTTTGTTGCCTGGGTTAATCACCAAAGGTTAAATTTTGGGATGGGGCTGGAAGGTTTTCCAAACATAATAAATTTTCAGTAGCTTTTTCCTTGAACGGTTTGGGAGGTTGCATCGTGGCTTGATAAAACCAAAATGACTAGTTTTGGTTCTCGACTTTATTGATAGAATTTCAACTACCTCTTTTGGGGGTTTTCAGCAACTCCGTGCAGAAAGGGATTTTTTTTGCATACGGGCCCAAAACCCCCCCTTTGTTGCCTGTTTTTTTCTGTCGCATCAAAAAAGGTTTGTAACCATTATCCAATTTCACTGCAAAAGTGTCTTTGTGTAAAGTCCTGGAAGGCTGCAAACATTCTTAGACTCCCTCTAGAAGTCTACAGAAAAAAAAGGTATTTGTTGTTGGGGGGGGGAAAGGGCCCCGTATATTAGCAATATAAACGGGGTTGTATTTTTTTGTTTTTTGGGGGGGGTTTTTGTTTTGGCATCAAGTTGTATTCAGAGGCCATGGGGGGGCCACTGACGCGCCTCCAGTCCAAAAAGGCCCAAGGTGGTGGACTATTTTTTTTTTTCCCTTCCATTTTCTTTTTCGTTTCCTGCCACAAAAAAATCACCTGGAGTTGGGGTTTTTGTCGTAGCTATATTGTTTGTTTGTGGGGCGTCCCTCCGGTCCTTTTTTAGATGGTAGCAGGGCACTCGATGTTTAACAGCTTCTGGGGACCAAGGAGGGGACTTTTTGGGTGAAAAAAAAGTACTAAAAGAAGAACGACACACCCTTTTAGACAGGAGGTCGCTCATTTTTTGGGAGGGTCAAATTGCTGCCATTTTTTACCCGTTTTTCCTGCTTACAGAGCCCAAGCATAATATTTGCAAAAATTTCACTTTGGTTGAAAATTTTTTTGGGGGTGTGTTGTCAATTTCTGCGGGTTCTGGCGCACTAAAACCCTCTTCCAAGCCGGGGCCCCCCGCCTGGATTCCACATTTTCCCCCCTAGGGGAAGAAGGAGGGACTCCTCTCCAACTTTGTACTGGGGGCCAGGGTCTTGTGCAATATGGTTTGTATATTTACGGTTTTTAGATGGTTGATAAACTGTTTTTGTGGTGGTTTTGGTATGCCCCTAAGGTCTAGGCTGGCAGAAAGGCTGGGGGCTGGGTCTGGGTCGGTTGGGCTGGGGGCTGGGGGGGGGTCGGGGTCGCGGCGGGCCTGGGCCAGGCTGGCCTGGGCCAGCCCTGGGTATTAGTGCTATGACGGGGGGAGCCGGGGGCCAGCCCAGCCTGGGGGTATTAGTGCATGCTGGGGGATGGGTCTGGCTTAGAACCATGGGGGTGACTAGATATTTTTTGGGTACTTTTGGTAGGACTTCTGCATTTTTTTACACTATTTTTTGCCCCCCATGTTTAAAATTTTTTTGGTAGTTATCCAAGAGGTCACCCTTGTTTTTCTAAATTTTTTTATCATTTATTATCTTCTTAGCCCTTTTTTCGATCCTCCCCAAGTTCTACATCTTTTTTGCAAAACCCAAAGCCCCTTTGCTACGGGTCATTTTTTTGGGGCTGTATTTGTTTTTAAAAGGATAGGTTTTTTGAAGAGATAGGTTGCATATGATTCTGGATTTTTTTTCCAAGGATTTTTTTACATGTCCCACAGGCGTGCTGACATCCGCGTACCTACTACCTGTATGCCAGGGAAAGAAAACTGATTTCCACTTTTACTTTCTTTTGCGGTGCCATAATATGCAAATATTTTATAAAACCCAAAGTTTGCGTAGTGGGGGGTGGGTAGAGTGGGTGGGGGTGAGGGGGGTTGATCGGGCGGGATTTTGCCCCACACCCACATTTCCTTTATTATTTTTTTTTATTACTATTTTTATTATTATTATTTTATTTTTATTATTATTTTTTTTAATTATTTTTATTTTTATTATATTTTTAAATTTTAAAATTTTTTATGATTCTTTACACTTTTTTTATTCAAGGAAAAACACTGTATTCTTTCAAAATACCTTTTCACTGCGCTTCGGGATCCTTGTTTTATTTTTTACACAGCAGCTACCTACGCTAACTTTCCCCTACACTTCTAAGGAAAAGATTATTTCCCGTTTTTGAGGTAACGGGGTTTTATGCTCAATTTTTGTATGCTTGGAAACCCCGCACCTCAAGCTACCAAACCCCCCGTTTATATCTTATGACAAGTAGTTATTTCCTTTTTTTAACACTTTCCTGGACCCTGGGAATATTTTGCTAGTGCCATCGCTTGAAAATATTCCCCTATCTACACTATATTTTGTTGCTGTACTTGGGGGTAATTAAGAACTCTTTTCTACAATTATTCACTATGCCCTGCCAATTATCCTTGTCACCTTATACTACTTATAGATAGATCGTATTTGTTTATTTCCACTTGTGTCGACATCCGGCAATAATTCCAGTGCTGGTCAGGACTATTCCCCCGTAACCCTTTCTCCACCGGCACTCTCCATTGACACTTAACCAAAATTTTCCTATTTAGCGTTCACGATTTCCTTTTTTTTTTTGTTTAAAGGATATATCACTTTAGGGGTTTCACACGCTATTTCCCGCATTTGTTTTTCCCTTTTGCTACTACAAGACACGCAGTTTTTTTACGGGGGCGACTGCCCCCAAAAATTGAGTCACTGGCAGTCGATGTGGTCAGTCCATCAACTTGAATAGAATGTGACACCACCCCTTTGACTGCTGCCCCCCACCTGTCTCGGTTTATAAGCTTTCTCCGCTCATATCCGTATTCTATTTAAGATTTATGGACCTGAACACATCGACTCAAGGTTTAGGGATGATTACCTCATTTCCTCCTGTTCTTCAAGTTTCTCCTTTTTTGGGCTGATGAAGGCCCCGTTGGCGAAACGTTTTCCCCAAAAAAGATACCCAAGAGTTGCCATGTGTCAATTCAACAACATGCGGTTCCTAACATTTTCTACAATGTTGAAAAATGTTTGGGGAAAAAGCATAATCAAAATACACACAAAAAAAAAATCACAAAAACGAATAGTGTAACATTTCGCAAATAAAATTTTGTCATTTGTTACATATACTCAACCTGACATTCCAAATTGTTTGTGGGTTTTGTTTTTACCCTGTGGGGGAAAACGAAGACAATTAGAAAGGCTTTCCCTAATTTATTACACCGAATATAACACTAGGAATGGTCAATATAAAACTGATTAACGGTATCCACGCAGCACATCAGTGTTGACAGCACATGGTGACAGCATCAGTGTGTGACACTCAGTGGTGACAGCTTTAGGGGGTGACGCATCATGTGTGACAGCATCAGTGTGTACAGCATCATGTGTGACAGCCAATTGTGACAGCATCATGTGTGACAGCACAGTGGTGCGCATCATGTGTGACGCATCAGTGTGGACAGCATCGGAGACAGATCATGCATGACAACATCATGCCTACATCAGTGCTGACGCATCAGTGCATGACAGCATCATGCAGACGCATCATGCATGACAAAATCGTGCTGACATCAGTGCGACGCATCAGCATGACGCATCATGCATACGATCGTGCATGACAGCATCAGCGCTGAAAACTCATGCCTGACAGGCATCAGGCAGACAGCATCAGTCATGAAACATCAGTGCATGACAGCATCAGTGATGACAGCATTAATGACAACATCAGTGCCTGAAGCATCAGGGGCATACGTCAGTGCATGACAGCACGTGCCGACAGCACCCAGTGCATGAAGCCAGTGCATGACAACATCTGCGAAACATCATGAGCAGCATCATGCATGAACATCAGTGCATGACAACACAGGCAGACACATCAGTGCATCAGCATCATGCCTGACAGCATCAGTGCATGACAGCTAGTGCAGACAACTCATGCGACAGCATCAGTGCTGACAACCAGTCATACAAAACATGCATGACAGCATAGTGCATACAGCATCATGCATACAACTCATGCATGACGGGCATCAATGCTACAATCAGTGCCGGACAGCATCGGGGGCAACAACTCGGCAGAGACTCGTGCTGACCATCGGTCATGCATGACGCACAGTCCCTGACAGCCGGGCATGACAGCTCATGCTGACAACATCAGTGCATGACGCATCAGTGCATGACAACACAGTAATGACAGCATCGGGCATAAAAATCAGTGCATGACAGCATCAGTGCATACAACACTGCTGACAGCATCATGCTGACAACATCGGGAACTCAGTGCATGAAAAACATCATGCATGACACATCAGTGCATGACAGCATCAGTGCATGACAAATCAGTGCTGACGCATCAGTCTGACGCAAGTGCTGACAACACAGTGCATGAAACACAGTGATGACAACATCCGGCCTGCGGGGTTTGCAAAATGTTTTGCCTCATTACCGCAAAAAGCCGGAAAATGATGGGGTGGGCTACGTTTTTCCGAGTATGAAGGGAACGTGTGTAAAATATGTTAAACAGGTTTTTAAAAGGCCCAAATTTTGGGGAAACTTAATAAAAATTATAATATACATGAAGAGTATCAATCCTGGTGCCTAAACTGCTGGGAATCCAAAAAAGTAATTGTTTTACTCTCGGGAAAGAGAAAACCAAAAGCACAATACTCTTCACTCACCGGCATAAAAAAAATAATAAAATAATAATTAATAATAAATAATAATAATAAAAATAATAATAAAATAATAATAAATAAAAGGGGGGCGCCAGGATAAAATAGAAAAAACACAGAAGTGTCGGGGGCCCAAAGGGCTCAACTGCCCCCAGCATACATAAAAACCCCGGGGTGTCTTCAAAAGGGCGCGGGACAACACCAAAAGCGCACCTGACCACCCGGGCTGGGTTCATATGTCATTTTTCCGTGCGGCCAGCATAACAGTCGGGTTGACAGCCCCTGATCTACCAGAGGGCGGTCTCAGAGGGGGCCGGGGGGCTTTGACCTCCAAACCCCCCAGGTATACTTCGTGTCAGGCCAGACAGAAACTTGCTAACCCGATTACCGGAATTTTTTAAATACTTATTTGTAGAAAAATATATTTTCTGAGACAAAAAAACCTACGCTAGGAGTTTAAAACTTATTAACATTACTGAAGCGTCTTTAGGTTTTTTCCACGGAAGTCGGGAAAAACGCAAAAATTTCATGTCGTATCGGGGTTCTTGTGTAATTTTTCCAGCCACAAACGTGACTTTATCTTTATTGAAATTATATTTCTTTTCTGTTATTATTCCAATACAAATTTTAAACCTAATTTAAAATCAAATTATATTATATAAACCCCAAAAACCAATAGTTTTCTGATAGTGTTGTTCACATGACGGCAGCCTTTTATGTTTTAAAATTCAAAATTTTCAGGCTGAGAGCGTTATCTTGCCCTCGCTTATTTCGAAGCCCAGCCCTATCTAAAAGTTCTACGATCGACACCCTCCCCGCCCTTTTAGGGTGGGTAGGTTCCTGAGCCCGAGCCTTTTTCTCATAAGCTGTGATTCCCATTAGCCCCCTGGGCGGGGTGGCGACCAAGAGGCCCAGCTTGTGGCTAGGCCTAGGGACAGTGGTCCCCAAAGATGAGGGGTACTTGTGCCCCTCCCAAGACTTAGATCCAACACTCCTAAAAAGGGAGCCAAGGGCCCGGGCCCCCACTTGGAAAAGGCCCCGGGGCCGGGAGAATACCGGGGAATCTTTAATAATAAAATAATAAGTATACTACACCCCAGGGTGCGACCCACAAAAATCGACTAACTCCCAGGACCCGCTTGTTTCAAGTGAACAGGGAAAACAGGGGTAAGAAAACATGGGAAATATTCCTACCGGCTTGGGATGGATTTTCTGACTCTCAGTACAAAATTTATTGAAGCAAGCACTATTTTCAAAACTAGCAACAAGTGGAATTACCCAGGTAAACCCTCCCCTCCCCTCTTAAAAAAAAAAAACAGATAAAAGGGGGTTTTTCAATTTAATCAAGGGACTTTTGACCTTTTCCTATACTGCAGTAGGTAAGCTATAAACTTACCAATCATCTATGCTCTTTTTGCCGATGTGCTTCGTACACAAGTATTAAATCGTCAAAAACGAAAAGGGCCGTTGGGTATGAATTACGTCAAAATTCCACAGTGGTCAGTAACACTACCTCGAAAGATTCCTCCCAGCGAGGGGTTTTCTTAATGCAAATTTAACACTCTCACAAAAAGTCTGTCCGAAAAAGGGTTTTCATTATTAGGCAGGGTTTGTGTGGGGTGCAAGGGTGGCAACACCCAAATGTGTAATACAAGATTTGCCCCCAGCGGCAGGGTACTGTTGCGCATCTTTTTTATTTTTATTATTACCAGAGTTATAAAATTCTATAGTACTTCACATATTTAAAAAAAGTCCTTTTTCTACTTGTGGGCTGTTATAAATTAATAGAATTGAGAAAAACCCAATAAAATCAATAATAATTTTGGGGAGTTTTGGGATTGAAATTTTTAGGGAAAACGTTTTTTTTTTTTTTTTTTTGTGGGTAATCGTTTATATATTTAACGGAGATTCCTACCAGTTTGTATTAAATTTTTCCCTTTTTTTGTTAAAATTAAATTAAACCCTAGTAAAAATTTTAAAGCGGTATTATTAAACACAAAAATAAAAGGTATTTTTATTTAAATAATCTGAAAAAATACAAAATCTAAATCTAAACAACTTCTAAAAATTATTTAAGGGGAAATTTTTAGAAAATGGGGTTGTGAGCCCAGTGGCGGGTAAGGGGGGTGAAGTGTGGAAAAAGTTTGTACTGCACAGCTAGAACTAGTATAAGTGTGAAGGGCCTTTTGAGGGGTCAGCAAGGGCAAGCAAGTGTGAGGGGATTTACTCATTACTTTCAAAAGGGAAGTGTTTCATCCTTTTAAATCTGGCACGATGTATTGCTTCTTCCCCTTTACCTGATTTTCGTCAACATAAAATTCGTTCATAAAGGTTATTATTTAATTTTTTTTACACGTATTTTTTTTTATTCGCCGGATTCTCCCGGGCCCCGGGCTTTTCCCAAATAGTGGGGACCCCCCCTTTGGGCCCCCATCTGGGGAGGTCTCGAGACCTAAGTCCCCTGGAAAGGTACAAGGACCCCGTCATCTTTGGGACAGGTCCCCCGGCCAGCCAAATCCCCGCCCCACGGGGCTCGTAGGGGGAAGCTAGGCCCCTTGGTCTGCCCTCGGCCCCCCTCTCAAAGGGGGTCGTGGGGATGGGAGTCTTTTAGCTGCAGGTGGTAACAAGTCAGGGCCCTTTTCTTTATACCACGTTCAACACACAATGAAATACCTGGGGTGGGTTTGTGTATCTTTTGGGTTTTTAAAAAAATAAAAAAAACAAAAAAATAATGATTATAATTTAAAAATTTTTAATATAATTTAAAATAAAAATAACAAAATAATAATTTTTCTAAAAGAAAAATGATACAAATGGACAGGTGTATGACACATTGGTCCCGGCGAACCCTGGAGGTTACCTGGAGGTTACCCCGGGGAAAACGCCCCCGGCCCGGTCCCACCAGCCTCCCGATGGATCGGGGCCTGCAACGGCTTTACGCGGCCGCACGCAGTCCAACGACAGCCACAGCCCGGCGACCCGGCCGCTTTAGGTATCTGCCGCTCTCTCTTTGAAGGCCCGGGGGTTTTTTTGGAAATTCCCCAAATGCTTGAGGGGGGCTGTTTGAACTTTTTGGGCCCCCGGGACACTTTGGTGTTTTCTTTTATGTACCAATGGGCCCCTACTTTTTATTGCGGCTTTTTGCATCGCCGGCCTCTTTTCTTTCGAGGAGGTTTTGTGGCAGTTTTGGGGCCCTTTCCCTTTCCCAAGTTTTCCCCAAGTGTAGATTTGATATATCTCTCCCCCTCGTTCCAACGAGTACAAGTCAAGTGCTTTTAAGCGTTCCCCGATTAAAGGGGCTTTACAGAACTTATACGTCAGTAAAGGATCTCGGGGACCCTCTAATCTGCGATTTTTACCGCTTTTTATGGAAATTTAATGTACGCAGTATTCCGCCAGAGAGAACAAATGATTTTAAAAGGACACTGGGCTTTGGGATCTCTCGTTTTTTAAAGTTCCATTATCCATCCTATCATTTCTTTGCACGGCAATCGTGGCCGTTGTGATCCTTGAAAGGAGATCCTCAGACATTACTACTCCCGGTCCCTTAATTATTTTTCCGCTCTATTGTATGGCCGGAGTCAGTAGTATACTCGTTCTAGTTTATCTCCCCCAGTTTTCCTAACGGAGTAGTTGGAATTTGGCCCATTGAACATTATTTTTTACCGTTCCCACGGAAACTTTTTTTATATCTTTTTGGAGTTTTAACCCCGCCCAGCAGATGACCCTCATGCAGATCCCAGTTCGTCCCCAAGGATAACGGTGCTGTGGGATATCTCTGTTTTTTGTCTATATGAGGAAAGGAAAATATGGTAAAACTCTTTCTTAAAACTTTCAGGCAACTTAGTTGGTTAATCGTGTCCTACAGGGTGCGACCCCCCTACAGTTTAAAACCCCCAAATACCCACTTAAAAATCGGTAAACATGAAAGCGCTTAGGGAAAACTTTCTATACAAAAAGCTAAAAGTCCCCCTTTATTGTTTTGTGTGAAAAATGTTGTTTATTAAAGGAATTTTTAAGGGCTTTTTCCTTTAGACGAATACATATAAAGAATAAAACCGACAATTTTTTTATACCGCCTTAATTTTTAACTAAATAAATTATTCAGTGTCCCTCAACACTTTTAGTTTTTTTTTTTCCCCACAATCACCCTGAAATTTAAAATTTTAAAATTTTTTTTCAAAATTCGCGATTCTTTTATATTCGGTACTTTTAAAATTCTTGAA